>CALNHX010005782.1:0-100782 GCA_940337035.1 Agriotes lineatus
TGTCGGCGACAGACAGACAGACAAACAGACACAGAACGACAGACAGGTTGACAGACAGAGAAACGGAATTAAGAAAACCTGTATTTCTTCAACTAGAAATCCTAAAACGTGAAGATCTGAAAAAATCTTGAAAGGAGATTGAACATGGCCAGCTGATAAAACGTTTAGTTTTGATTTCAAAATATATGCTTTATTGTGTTTTAATTCCTAGTAAACTAGCTATTTAGAGAACTGTATACAGGCCCTTTTAGCTCTAAAGCTAGCTTGATTTAAATTAACTAAGCCATCATCTCATTTTGTTCTTTCAAATAGAATTTTGTCTAGAATTTTAATAGTTTCGTTTCAGATTATTATAGCTTTCCAGTAGTCACATAATTTTCCATTTAATTTTTTTTTTGTAGTTTTATAATCAGTCATGCTGTCCATTCTATTGGTATTTTCTCTCCTAACCGTATCTTATTAAATAAACATGTATTTGAATACTGCGTTCTGCGCGTGCTCTTGTTCCCCTGAAATGCCACCTAACCCCGCTGGCATATCATTCTTCAACGGTTTAAATCCAATTGTTGTACTACGTTTACCTTCACTGTTCCCTTATCTTTATTCCTGTTTTTGTCTCTTGTTTTCTGTAAAATTCCTTAAACGACTCTAGCCATCTGTTAGTTATTTGTTTCTCTGTGTTGATTTTCTTGTCTTTTATATGTGTCGTTGTTGTTCCTTTCACTCCTGCCAATTCTCGGATTACGTTATACAATGTTTTCCTATCATTTACTCCTGCTGCGTTTTCGGCTTGTCTCAATAATGCATATTGTGCTCTTATTCTGCCTCTTCTTGAGCTCTACTTTGTATTCTTCTTTGGTCCAATATAATTGCTTAAAATCTTTTCCATTGTTCAATTAGTCACATGTTTGTTTTATCAGTATTTTTCGTGGTTGCTGTTTCCTCTCCCGTTTTCATCATAATTTCTTTCTAGTTTTCTCATACATGTTTAATTGACAACTTTTTTATATATCCATTCTACTTTCACTTTTAGCCTCAATTTTTTTTAGGTTTTTCCGCCTATAAAGCGTTGAATGTTATACTGCCAGTTTCTATAATTTCTCATATTTATCATATCTTGCTTTGAGTGTAATATTAAATTTCACGCTAACAAAAGAATGATCTAAACCAGCATCATCCCAGTTCTCAGACGCAGTTCATCAGCCAGTTTCTAAATTTCTCATCAACCAGTGTTTGACCTATAATGCGTTCAATGTGCACAAAAAAATCAGTTTCGAATAGACAATGTTTTAAGACACTCATTCACAATATATTTTGCAAAGCATCTTCGCCATAAGCTACTATTCGTTAAAATTCTTTAAGTAGTAAAATTGTTTTCTAGCATTTACCCACTAATGACTATCAATATATAATGCAACTAGTGGGTTCTTGATTATCAAATAATCATTTCTGTTTACACGAGATATATCGTTTGGCAATTGCGCGAGTCCGAAGGACGAGCGTGATTGCCTAAAATAATATATCCAGTGGAAACAGAAATGATTTGATAATCAAGAAGACACGAGTTGCATTCGACTAGATCATATCACGAGTCAATAAACAACGTTTGAATAGTGTATTTTAAATATTAAAAATGCAGTTAATGTGGTTGTTATAACAATTGTACTGACAGCAGGTAACATGATGTTTGAGAAGGCGTGTGATTATCACCTATTAATCAGGAAGGTATGTGATTATCAGTTGCTATGTACATTATCAAAAGTTAATACATGCGTAACTATGCAATTTGCCGTTTTTCATTGGTTGATGTTAGAGGGAGTGTTATAATCCCTGAAATATATGAAACTTAATTAAAACTATTTAAAGAATTCACCTTGTAGATGTATGTATATTTATCTAACTTCATTTGTAGATGACATGCGTTAAAAAATTGTTCTGAATTAAAGAATCAAGAATAGTGTATTGATGAATACCTTTTTGTAGTAAAAACAATCTACAATCAATGACATTTTATTCTACAATACAAACCGTAGTGTGTTGTATTTGTTTTAGTATCTCCAGCAATATGCGACACTGTTTAGTACAGGTTTTAGCTGTTTCCAATAAGTCTGACGGAGAATTGCTATACCATTTATTATATTCCATTATAAAATCACTTCATATTTTGTTTTTGTGTTTTATACTATATGTGTATCTCGCTTTTGCTAATTTTTCATGTGTAACGGTATATTCTAGGCTCTTCTTCTATAAAAATTATTGGTTTTGGTGCGGGTTGTAGTTGCCTCGTCCTAGAAAACGTATCAAGCAATTACATCCTTTTCTTGTTATGGAGGTGAGTAAAATTTCATATGGTACAACTTACAAAATTATTAAATTGAACAGTATTAGTGAAAGTTAACTGGAACCGTCGCATCTTATTGCACAAACAGTTTTTCCTGAAATTAATCAATGTTCCCATTATGCAAAGTATGAATCATTTGGCATTGTTGAAAACAGATAAAATAGCTTTACCGAACAAAATTTAAAAATTGCACCTTACAATTTAAATACGGAAATTGAAGCTACTGCGGTATACTTGACATTCAACCGTTTAAATGTTATTGAGGAAACTGTTTTACTGCTTGAATAATAATTGAGTTTTAATGCATTTTAATGACGTTCAGGAATAATTTCATTAATAATTCATTTCATGCACCACATTAAACTATTGCAGCAAACAACGTTTAATATATGCTTGTGTCACGTATTTACTAGAAGAAATGTAATTTCCGTCGTCCTCTGTTGGCATAACAGTGACGGAACATAATCTAATCACGGTAGTACTATCAGTTACGTAACACACATTTAGGAATATCGTCTTTAGAGGCAAATATACGGTTACATATCCATCATACCCAATTACAAGATTAATGAGTAGGGGAATCGCAGTCGTAAATTATCTTACAATAATTTATATTTGTAATCTACCCTCAACAGCAATCTCATCTGCTCCTCGTATTTGTAAGGAGTATCAAATTCATGTGCCATAAATATTTGAACTGAAAGTTTCAAACCAAATAAACTTTGATAAGCAAATTTAGAGCCGGATCTTTACCTTCATTTAAAGTAAATTCCTTAAATACTTACTATATAAATATATACTGCTTTAACTAGCCCAGATGCTAGCAACATATAGGTTCTGCATATAATCAACATTATTTTTAGAAAACTTGGGTCGCGACCATTACGTTTGTTTACGTTTACGCATTGTTTAAGCTTGTCTAGCTTAAATCATTTGAAATTGTATTAGCAAGAATAATATCTATTTCTATACACGTTTTCAAACATCGGTTCTAATAAGCTATTTTATACTGGGCGATCGGTTTCAAAACCAAACATAGCAAGTATTTAATTTTTAGTAAACGAATGATAATTGATATCTAAGGGCTTTCAGACCTCCCCCTATAAAAAAAGATCTGACCTAGACAACATTGGCTTTTAAATTAAATTAAAGAATTCTAGTGACCTTACCATAGTTGTTGTTTAAACCAGGTTCAGAAAATGAAAATTCAGAAGCTTCTGAAAGAAGAAATGACAAATACGAAAAATTGAGAAACGAAAGAGAAAATTCAATAAGAAAAATGATTGAATTTATGGGTAGGAAATAATATATCAGAACAAAACTCTTTAAAAAGGCTTTTCAAAACCACAGAGTTATACAGAACGTTTCATTTAAAAAATTGAAATGCCTAGATTTGAAAACCTCAAGCTCTCGGTATACTTTTAATTCCCAGAAAACAGAATCATAAATATTCGAATATTAAACTTCATTACGTATGATATTTTGGTGCACTCGCTTTTGTCTTTTTTTATTTGATTTTATTTGAAGCTTATGCATTTATCGTTTTTGGTGTTTATTATTTCTTATGTCAACAATGACAGAATCTTTATTTTCTAAACCTGATTGGTTTAATGTTTTGTTTGGAACAATAGAGTGGTGGAATTTAGAAGTATGAAGTAATATATAAAAAAAAGCTGATTTGAACGGATTTTCAAAAATACAAAAATATACAAGGCGAACAAAACCCTAAATTATTATAATTGTAAATGTTGAGCCCCCTGTTTAAGCCTTAATACTCAGAGACACCATTTTATATTCAGAAAGTAATTCCCGAAATATATCATTTTCTTTCATTCACTTATTTTTTATTACTTAAAGTGATCGCTTGAAATTCAGCGCTTTTTGCATAATTTCGTTAACCTCCCCAAAACAGTTGACATTAGATTCATACAACATTATTAACCCTACAACCACACGATGGCGTCGCCCGTGTCCAGAGATTTACATTTATGTGAATATTTGCCTACGTGTTCTACCTAGAAAGTCTAGCGTCTGAATACCTTCACTACTCATAGAGCTTTGCAAGTGGTAGGTTGATTTTTTTTATTTTGTAGATTTCTACTGTTTCTCTGTTATTGTGTCATATAAAACCCCACCGTGTGGTTAGTGTAACAAATACCAATGCTGCAGAGGCGTAGCTAGAGATCAGCAGGTCCTGTATCATAAACTGCAAAATGGACCCCCCTCCGCCACCCCATCAGGGTATTATCAAATAAACGTATAATAATACGAACTCAATTTCTATTTTTTAACAAACCGAAATATAATTATAAAAATGTGTAAAAGGCTTTACCCAGAACTTCCCTCGTCGACATTGTGACACTAACTAATTTTAAAAATCAAATTAAGTTAGGAGTGTTTCAGACGTAGGAAGTACAAATTAATTAAATAGTAAAATTTAATTACCTCGTTTTACTAACCTACATATTAGGTAAAAAGAAGTGTAAATCATAGTTTACCATTTACATATATCTACAGTGTCTCACTTTAGACGGCATCACCCCAGTATTTTTTTATATATTATCGATTAAAAAAAAAATAGAGCTTGGTGTTGATGGCCCCCCCTGGCTCGTGGGCAGATATAGCAGTAACTACGCCCCTGCCATGTTGTAAGTTAACGAATATGTTCGATTTCTTCATTCAAACTAAAGTTTATATTCTTAAAATAATCAAAATGGATCCATATCAGCTGCCCCTTGCGGATGCAGAACTTTGAAAAACGAAGTATAATTATAAAAATCTGTAAAAGGCTTTACCCAGAACTTCCCTCGTCGACATTGTAACACTAACTAATTTTAAAAATCAAATTAAGTTAGGAGTCTTTCAGACGAGGGAAGTAAAAATTAATTAAAAAGTAAAATTTAATTACCTATTTTTACTAATCTACATGTTAGGTAAAAATAAGTGTAAATCATAGTTTACCATTTACATATATCTACAGTGTCTCACTTTAGACGGCATCACCCCAGTATTTTTTTATATATTATCGATTTAAAAAAAATAGAGCTTGGTGTTGATGGGCCCCCCTGGATCGTGGGCAGATATAGCAGTAACTACGCCCCTGCCATGTTGTAAGTTAACGAATATGTTCGATTTCTTCATTCAAACTAAAGTTTATATTCTTAAAATAATCAAAATGGATCCATATCAGCTCCCCCTTGCGGATGCAGAACTTTAAAAAACGAAGTATAATTATAAAAATCTGTAAAAGGCTTTACCCAGAACTTCCCTCGTCGACATTGTAACACTAACTAATTTTAAAAATCAAAATAAGTTAGGAGTCTTTCAGACGAGGGAAGTAAAAATTAATTAAAAAGTAAAATTTAATTACCTATTTTTACTAACCTACATGTTAGGTAAAAAGAAGTGTGAATCATAGTTTACCATTTACATATATCTACGGTGTCTCACTTTAGACGGCACCATCCCAGTATTTTTTTATATATTATCGATTTAAAAAAAAAATTAGAGCTTGGTGTTGGTGGGCCCCCCTGGCTCATGGGCAGATATAGCAGTAACTACGCCCCTGCCATGTTGTAAGTTAACGAATATGTTCGATTTCTTCATTCAAACTAAAGTTTATATTCTTAAAATAGTCAAAATAGATCCATATCAACCAGGGGCGGATGGGCAACATCTTAGCGGCCCGGGAAATAATATTTGTCGGCCCTTTTTTACTTCCTTTTACAATAAAGGAAGTATTGAATTCACCCCAAATATTCGAAATTAAGTTTTCAACAGATCTTCACGTTTTAGAGTCCCCTGAACCCAAAAAACATATTTTTTTTATTGGTCTGTCTGTCTGTGTGTCTGTCTGTCTGTCTGTGTGTCTGTCTGTGAACAGAATATCTCAAAAACTAAAAAAGGTATGGCGTTGAAACTTCATATATAAGTTTTGTGTACTATGCAGATGCGACAGCAAGCTTTTGAAAAAAATCGCATAACCGGAAGTAGGTGTATATTCTTGTGATTTTTCAGTTTTTTTCGATTTTTTCAAAAACAGCTCTAACGAATTTTTTGAACTTTACATTTTTACTACATTTTGAATGTGTATTGATGAGGTAGGTGATTTTCCAGTTGAATACTTCTAAAATGGGTTTCTTTTGTTTTTTCCTATTCTTTTTATTAACTCCTATTTTAAATAGAACACCCGGTATATTATTACATTTTTTAATTCAGCTTAAAACTCTAGAGAAAATTTGTCTCTTCAACTAACGCTCTATTTTGTGCCGTTTTTGCAGGATTTGTAATTTTTGAAAATTTTTGACAAATGCTTAAAATTTAAAATCAAATTTTTGCTAATTATAAGGTCACTGTAAAAGGATGTTGTGTGCGTGTATCACACCAGATTTTGAATTTCCGGATATGTCTAAAATATACATTTTTATAATGTCACTTCTAATACTCGTCGTTTTTTCTTTATTTGCTGCTGTCTGATATTTAATGTAGATGAAAGAAGCAAATTGGAAATGTCCTTTTGATTCTTGCACATAAAGTATGCTCTAACGGAATGTTCATGTTCACTGCTTACTTCATGCTCCTGAATTCGTTGATAAGTGTGCTAAAAGTCAATCATACCAAGAACCAATCGATTTTCGTGCTTTGCGTATACTATACAGTACAAAACAACTTAAAAGTTTTTTCATTGTATGTTAGCCAGTTCCTTGGTGTGCCATTTTTCATTTTGAAGGCTTTTTCGCGATTAAAAAACTCAATTAAAGCTGGTTGTCTCGGATGAAATGAAAAAAAATTGAATGTCTAATTTATTGTAATCTGATTGTAAATCAAATTTTAAATGTGCTAGTAATTTTTAATGTGTAACCGACTAGATGTATGACTAAGTGTATTTATATCATGTGCAGCCCAGGTCTGTAATCTTGGTGGCCTACTGCCCCTGTTTATGAATTTGTTCAAATTTGAATATCTTCACATGCTTTTAAAAAAACATGTGTTTTGGTCCACAAGGTGTTAGCTTTTGATAATGTTTTGAATAAAAAACGAAACGTCAGGCGAAACATACAAGTGGTTTTAATTCAATCTAACCATTAAAGCTTGGTACCTGTGCGTAGCACTGAGATTGGAGTTTTTCCAACCCCTATCCCAGTCAAGAAATAACATTTTACTGTGTATGTAACCACACAAGCTGTGAGAGGGACTATCTTTACATATATATATATATATATATAATTTATTATAATACGGCGATAATGGCTATTAAATTCTTTTATCAAATTTTGTTATTTTAATTACCTTAGGTCCGATTCGAATATTCAGGGTAAATAACACACGCAAAACACAAAGCACTTTAAGCCTGCTCTTACACAGTTTTATACGTTGAATTTCTGTGACCGAATGATTCCGTAGCCGTATGAAAATTAAATATTTCTAATCGCTGGTGGTACTTCTTTCTTTTCAGTCAAAAATTGAATTTGTCCCTCTCATTTCATAAAATCGAATAGTGACCAATCCACAGCGCGTGACGCGTGACTTATCTTAATTACCACAAAATAAACAAAACATAAAAGTTTGAGAGTTATTTCTGGGCAGTCGGAAGAAGAAATATAAAAACTAAATTTTTTGCTGATTAATTATATAGGCAAATAATATTGTAAAATACAGAAAAATATGTACTAAAATCCTACAAAAATTTGTTAAGAAAATAAAAAATTCATTCCGGTTCTTTATTTTCGGTAAGTACATGTTTATGAAGATAGGTTGGTACATTACTTAGACGTACTTTCAGCCACCGGCCCTGCGGGCCTCTGAACAGCCGGCCCACCGGGAAATTTCCCGGTTCGTCTTATGGCCCATCCGCCCCTGATATCAACGCCCCCTTACAGATGCAGAACTTTGAAAAACTTTGAGGTTTCGGGGGACAAAGAAAATTTTCAATTTGGGCGAAAGTGAGGATGAAAATACTCTTATTGTTAGCAAACATGAAGAAGATGATATAGAACCGAAAACGATGGCTTGAAAAACGCAGCGGCGACCTATATGAATTTATTACGGGATGCTAGATTAGTCTGAAATAAATTCATTTGTTTTATTTACATTGCTATGCCATTTGTGACGACTGGAAATAACTAACTTCATTTTTTTATTTTATTAATGCAACCTAAAATATTATTATAACAAAAAAAATTGATTTTTGTAATGTATTCGTTAGTAATAGTGTAATACTGAACATCAAGTGCAATGTTTTCTTTCTACTTGGTCAGATAAAGTTCCTATTCTCCTGTTATATAAAAACCTAAAGAGGGTCACATACCACCCCACCGCGTGTTATGTGTTAAAGTTAATCGCATGTGGTTCTAGGGTTAAAATAATTACTATTTCAATATAAAAAAAAACTGTAAAAGGATTTACTCATAACTTCCGTCGCAACTGGAAGTTGTGACACTAAATAGTTTGAAAAATCAAAAGCAACTAGGGGTAAAAGCATGTTAACTTTCCTAATAATACTAAAACAATAAAAACTTGGTAATGCAAATTACATCAATTTCCAAATTAAAAAGTGTTGCAACGAGATTTGAACTTTGATTTCAGTGCCTGCAGAAGAAATTTCAACGGGAATGAAGCAGGCCCCGCATAGAGCGTTCTTGCATCCCATCCTGCCACGGAGCTGTGCCTCGAATTACAGTGATGCGACTTCATTACATTCAACAAGCTTATTGTTGCTCATGTTTGTTCTTTTTTACAACATTTATCCGGTATCTTTTGGATCCCATTTTTGCCAAGGGTAAATGTTGAGCTATGTGAAAATTATTACTTTTATCTATTTCTCAGTTAAAGCAACAATAAATAAAATTGCTTTGAAAAGTGCTCACTCTGTATATATTTAACCGAAATGTTCTCGATTTCAGTCCAAGTCGACAAGTCTTTCTCCAACAAATCGTTAGTGAGTTATACCGGCAACAGCCAGACACACATACAGACCGACAGGCAGACAGACAGACCGAGAGACAGACAGGTGGAATTAAGAAAACCTGTTTGCATCATCTAGGTACCCTGAAGCATATGAAGAAATATCTGTAGATGATTTTTGCACGATTGCAATTCTTTCACCGTTTTTTAGATGAGAGAAAGAAAAATTAACTAAGACACATAAAAATGTATTTGAACAGCTGTCCAAAATATAGTTAACTAAAACTATTTTTCATATAATGCCCAAATCTATACACAAAAATTAGGAGTAGCTATGGGTCAACCACTATCTAAAGTATGATACACATAATTTTATCTAGAATGGCTATGAATGGTTCCTAGTTTATAATTAAATCTCAAACTTATCATTTGATTTTTAAGTGAGCTATAGTTGCATTCATAAATTAGGAACTATTCCATAGCCATACTAGATCGAAATAATTTTTGATCAGACTATAGGTGTTATCTGTGCAAGATGTGGAAACGCAAAATTTAAAAGATTTTGAAGAAATTTCCTTATATCAAAGATATGTAGAATTATTGGGGCTAATAAATCAAATATAGTAAAATATTATTAACATCTCTAATCAATTTTGCCCTAGACTTAATTAAACTTACTATAGAGAATAAAATACCCAAAATTCAATAAACTTAACACCGGAAGTATGGTTTTTACTCTAGTGATTTTTCAGTTTCTTTCGATTTTTTTCAAAAACGGCTACAACAATTATTTTCAAACATTACATTTTTATTACATTTTGAATGTGTATTTATCTGATATAGGTAATTTTCCAGTTGAATACCTATAAAATGGATTTCTTTTGTTTTTTTTTTGTTAACTCCTATTTTAAATAGATTTTAAAACTGAAAAATCACCATACTTTCGCTTATGCGATTTTCTTCAAAAGCTTCTGTCGCAGTTAGATAGTACACAAAACTTATATATGAAGTTTCAACGCCATATACCTCTTTTGGTTTTTGAGATATCCTGTTCCCAGACAGACAGACACACAGACACACAGGCACACAGACCAATTAGCAAAAACATGTTTTTTGGGTTCAGGGGACTCTAAAACGTGAAGATTTGTTGAAAACTCAATTTCGAATTTTTGGGGTGAATCCAATACTTCCTTATCGTAAATGGAAGTAAAACCTGTCTGCAAAACTTAACAGAGTATTATTTACTGAATGGTTCGTTGTACGTAAAAAAACTGTATATTTTTTTTTGTAGAAAATTTCCTAGCCTTCTAATGTAACTGAACTACATAGCGACTACCATGTTTCTTCTTCTTATTATTATTTTATTCTGTATTAAAGCAGTCTTTAAGAAGACAGAGAAAACAGTAATGATGAAATCCAGCACTGAATTCCTGGCTCTATTGTCAACCAAACGTGCTTTTTCAAAGGATAGAAACCATGTCTTGATAATCAGAACGTTTATGTAGAAAAATAGTTTAAAGGTGTTGTCCCTTGCATTTGTATTTTCTCCCAAACAAAAAATGCCCTCAATTTTTGATTTAGCCTCGCATGTATTTGATTTTAAATGAACGAGGTTTAGTGGATTATATAACCGACTATACAACATTTTAAGGATACATTCCGCTGTTTTAGCTAAATAACGTATTTTTCTGAATCACAAGACCGAATTTGAAACCATATATAAACTATATTGCAATATATATCGGAATCTGTCAACAGAGATAACTAGAAGGTCGATAAAATCTATTTAATAGCAATTGAACGTAGCATTTTTCCAAGTATAGTTAGAGGTTAAATGAAGGTATAGCAATTACTAGTTGTAGGTAACTGTTATCGTAGGAAACGAAAACATAGAAGGGGGCTTAGTTCAGATTATTAGAAATGACGGTCAAGTTATACTTTCTTGCAGATAATGATAATTATAGTTAAAATAAATTCAATAATTAACTCTATTATAGCCCTACAATTGCAACAGCAGCCAAGTGTTTGGACAGTAGTAAATTAACGACTACCGCAATGTACATTTTTTGTTTCTATGTGTAAGTAAATTCAGCTACCGAGAATTCCAGTCGTACATTTTTCAGAAGTTTCCACCGCATCGTACTTCGCTTTCATATAGAAGTGGATCCCTATTACAGCACGTCAGACGAGTATTACGGGTAAAATTGGCAAGAATATTGAAATTTGAATTACGATGTGTAATAAATTGTGATATATGCGCAACGGGGAACAAACTTCCGCTTCTCTATGAAACAGCGTTACTTGCTGAAATATCCAATTCGTGCCAAGAATATATTACACCTAATGCACCCAGAACTACAGAGATTCATACCGATATCCTCCAGACTTCTAAACTTTTGACAGTTCTCACAACAGAACTGTGTAGGAAGCATCGAACTAAAATATTTTATATTATTTTACATTTTCTCACCTATATTTCTATCCAATTAGTTGGAAAAAGTTAGTTATTAAACACTACAATGTTCCTTGTTGATATTATTTTTATAGGCAATTTACAGTTAGTAACATCGTGTCCTGGGGATATTATTACTTGTTTACGTGCTTTTATTGCCCATAAGCTCCACGATGCGCAATTTTCCAAAACAAGAAGCAGTTTCGTCAGCAAAACCTATCTCTTTGATTCTGTACTCTCTTGTTAAGGCTATAAAGGAATTTAATGGTTTTGGCAAATGACCTGCTCGAATTAATATAAGTGGGCAAGTACTCAACCGCAAGACGAAAAATGTTCTGATGTAATTAAAAGCTCTTTACGCTTGGATTCCAGTGAATATTGTTATTTTCGAGTAATCACTTTTTGCTTTGATATATAAAACGGAAGGTACTAACTCCGGGATTCTTTTTGCCGTCAAAATTTTCTACTACACTGATTACCAAAAGTATTTACATTTTGCTGAAACGACTTAGGAGGCTGATCCGAAAAACAAGTTAATTACCTAGATCAAAGTCCGAGGGAAACCAAGTTTAATCAACATTTTTTCAGTAAATGTGAATTCTAAATTAGCTACACGTGGTGTGGTGCTCGTTGGGCGAATAAACGCTAACAGTAATAGTTAACCAAACGTCGTGTTCATTTAAGTAAATTTTGAGTTTTATTATACACATAATTAGTACGTACACCTACGGTTGGTTAGATTACTGCCTCAAAAACATTAATAGCATGTAAAAACCCACTATGTTGCTTTCATTACGATAAAACAACAGTATAAAGTAAAGTATAGGCCATTTTAGGTAACCTCGACCTGAGATACAGTAAGCAGTGGAGAGCAAGCAGCTGAGCACATGGCATCTCCGTTTCTCTTATTTGCTGATTCTATATGCTTCGGCTTAGCACGTCCGGTAAAAGCATTTTGCTGCCCCGTTTTAGTCAAGAGTGGGTAAAACGGTCGGTATTAGACTTAACTAAACATAAATCGTCCTAAACGGTTAATTCGTTTACGTTGTCCCTATTTCCTTATGCTTACCTGTTTCCCATCTAAGTTACATCGTCCTTGGCCTTACACTAGGAAAAACGCCTTGAACTGTTTTCATGTTACTCAAAACGAACTACAATATTATCCACGTGAGTTATGTCTGCAATCTTAATTATTTACCTTTAGAAAATACTTTCTTAATTCTTTTGCAGGTATAATTTATTGAGTTTTTTTTTTAATTTCGTGTTAATTTAATTTTTAAATTACATCAATTTATGAATATTTAAATACAGTGCGCAACTCCGAAACACCAACTTCAGTAAATTAAGTTTCAAACTTTATAGCATCAACTCAATCTGATGAGGCTAGTAGTATTTAAAAATAGTTCCGTAAAAAAGAAAAACATATTAAATATTTAGGCTCCACAATTCCAACTGCAGGAAAAATTAAAAGGGAAAATCCGTACCAGAATTGGAAAGTGCTATCCCGAAACCCAATTCCACCTTTTGTCAATCGATTTGAAAAGCACAAAGAGAAGTAACTGAAACGTATGTGAAAGAGCGTGATGTAAAGAAGTTGGAAAAATAGGTTGCCACCTCTTCGTCTGCCGCAACCTCCTGGCAACCAGATGCAAACTGGTCCTTTTTCGTTAATTATCATCGCTCGTCGTGTATCGGCAATTGTTTCCCACCAAATTAAAGCTAAATGTTTACTCTGCACTATGAAATATGGTTGCCTGCTTAAAATTTACCGTAACTAATGGTTGTCAGTATTTGCATGACCCGCTCTCGCCTGCGCTAGCAGGAAACAGAAAGAAGGAATGCGCGTGCTGCTCCGTGTAGTAGATAATGACGTAGCGTGGCAATTGCCATAGATTTCGAGACAAATGCCCCTGCGTTAATATTGTGCATAACGCGTCGACGACACTCGACGTAAACATTTTTCAAAAATAACAAAGTTTTATCTATGCCATAGTGGTGGAGCAGGGATTAAATTTAACAAGGGATCTTTTGAAAAGTGGTCTTAATGTTACTGAACAGAATTGCCTGGGGGCTGGATCAGGATTCCGTTGCTTTGCGCTGGTTCTATCCCTTAAAGCACGTAAACGAGACTGCGTTTACGTTTTAAACCAATGTAGTCAATGGTACTTGAAAGGGACGACAGTAAACCACCCTAAGAGACGCAGCCTCACGTCTCGATGATATTATGGCTTAGTATTAGGGTGGCGACGTAGTGAATGAATCAGACATTAAATGCAGATTGTTTTTATTACGAAAATAAACGTGTATTTATACAAAACAAGAATGCTTAACTAAGTAACATATCAAAGTTCATAATAGTGTAGTTTAATGGGACGCGTTTAAAGGTACGAAGACGACAATTCAGCACAATAAGCTTTTTATAGTTCCGCATGTGTTTGCAGGATGGTGCGGTGAACTTGGGTTTCTAGGTCGCGTACTGAGCGAAATGCCAAGTTGCAATTTACTGCGGTGTTTAAACTCAATGCTTGCGAAACAATATTCGTTTGTTAATATTTCGTAAATGGGAACTGAAATTTGCCTGTTTTAATTTAAGATTAAAACAGATCTAAATTAAATATAAACTTGCGAAATTATGAAGTAAAACTGGAGGTTAAAACTGCTTGTTTATGAAATCAGAGTTACATTTAGAACTTCTGACTGGATTTCGTAAATTTTGTTATTAAAATGTATGTGTGTTTAAATCGAGTTTAAACAGTTACTGTCGTAAAAAAAGACTTCAAATACAACGGCATTCAATTGAGAATCAAGTCAGTACAAAATTACGGCGATCATTTATCGTGCTACAAAAAAAAATGCAGACGTACTGAGCGTATGGATTAACGACAGTTCTGGAAACCCAAATTATACTTCTGATAATTTGGAGTCCGAAGGTTATGGAGGGACGGCATTTATTATGAATGAAGATTTTGACAACTTTTGTTTGGCAACTACTATTCGTTAATGCTTTTTAGAATAATTGCAACAATGTGTGTACATGCGTCATGTACTTAGTGATAGTGACGAAGCCGAAACGAAAAAAATCTAGATCTCTGTTCGTCTCGAAATTCAAGATCGAGATTGGTATTTTTCAATCTCGAATTTTCGAGACGAGATTAATCAAATATTCGAACATCCGAGACTAAATTTTCGATCGCGACAGTTTTTTAATAGTTTTTTAGAACCCACATAATAACCCAATATAACAGTTATACGTGGGGTCGTTTTTATATTCCTGAAATCAGCACGAAAACAAATAACTATTTTTCAGATAAAAAATTAATATGCAACATAGTCTTATTGCCCAGGACTGTAAGTATTAGAACAATAACGATCAATAATTACCGTAAACCTTCATAAAAATAATCTTCTGGTTTTGTGTTTAAATGAGCCTCTACATTTGCTGAGCGTGCTTTATCGTCTCTGAGCCTGTTTTAAAATGTGATGAAAAATGTTATCGAAAAGGACTGGAGTCAGTATAGTATAATTCCTAAAAAGCCACAGTATCCTATTGCCGTGTAACGGCACTAGATTCGATTTATTCATTTTGACTTTTTAGTGTGACTTCACCAAACTTCATAAAAACAAGGTATAAACTGTGTAATTGTTTTGCAAATTGGGATCGATGTTCGAAAACATCTGTGATTTTAAAGAGTTAAATAAAGAACACGTACCTAAACCAGAAGGTATCTAGTCTGGGAACATCAAAACAACCTCTCGTAGCACCTTATTCTAATTTTTAATAAAACTTTCACAACCGTTACTTAGTTTCATATTTAAAATTCGAGAACCGAGATTCTCGAGTTCGAGATCGTGAATCGATGTTCGAGGATTTTCAAGTTCAAGACCGAGAATCAAGTTTTTAGAACTTGCGAGATCGAGATCAAGAATGGGTAAATATCGTCTCGCGGCAACATTGCTTATCATAACACATTTTAACATCGATAATGGGAATCCAAAATATGCCTCTTTATAATGAGAATACAATATTTTTATATGGCCTGAATTAATTAATCATGCATTTGTCCCGCAGCCGATCGCACATGCTACGCTACGTCCTTGTCTACTACACGAAGCAGTGCCCGTTCTTGTATCTGTTTCCCGCTCGTGCAGGCGAGTGCGGGCTATTCAAATTCTGGGAACCATCAGTCGCCGCAGCTTTTGCGCAGGCAACCATATTCCATCATGTAGAACACAGATGTAGCTTCAATTTGGTATTAAATGATTTCCGATACAAGATGAGCGATGAGAATTAATAAAAAAGAACCTTTTTGCACCTGCCTGCCAAGAGCTTGCGGCAGACCGTGAGGTGGAAACCTATTTTTCCAAGTTCTTTCACGCTCTTTCAAAAGGCGAATCAACTACTTCGCAAACAAAGAAAAACTAAGTTGTTAAAAAAATTATCAGAACCTCAAGTTATAGGTATATTTTGTTAGGCACCCCGGTCGCTATGTATGATCATATATGTAACATTTCATTAAAATCGCATTTAGATAAAAAGACGAGATGAAGGTATCAACCAAGCGGCCGGTCCCGTACTATGATATGTAATGATGTACAAGCATAACCACGATCATATTTATTATAGGAAATATTAAAAGGTTGAAAATTGCTGTCTAGTATACTAGTTAAAGCATATCTATGGGGTATCACTGATATTCCTCGTCTTATTCATTCATACATTAAAATATCTTAGAGATATGTGTAATTGCCAAAATGTTGTCCAAAGTTTTATGAAAGAAAAACCAGGGCCAGCTGTTTGACGCAAAATTTCAAAGTTAGGTTAGGTTACGGTGTTTTGGTTGTGCGTTCCGCTTATCTTACGAGCCTTTGTGCTTTTGTTTTTTAATTACAATGGTAAACTGAAATGCAAATCAAAATGTACTTGCAATATGCTTGAATGCATAAGTTCTTATTCAAAAACAATATGAACGTCAAGAAGTTAAAATGGGAAACCGCATATAAGCTGAGTTTTGCTTTCTTAATATGGCGTTAGACCACGAGCATATAATTTTTAATTAGATAAAATCATCGTATTCTTTCCAAAGTCTTTTAGGTCACATTAATCAAAATACCGACAAACATTTATTTCGATGACGCAAGTTTTGTGGTTACACAAACGTTGATAAGTTTTCATCATAGTAGTTGGTACCTAAGGTACCTGGTACTCCATATATCTAAACGTTGTCTATGACAAACAAACAAAAGTTTAAAAAAACGAAGTGGCATCATACCCCGTCAAAATATTTGATATTTCGAAATTTCAATCAAAATGAGGTGAGATTATAGGATTTTCGTTAATACTTGCCACAACTTCTACAAGCATTTGTGCAGGTTTTGTCATTTTACAATATAAAATTTAAATGAGAACCACTTTGTACAAGGGGTTGGTTGCACCCTTACTCAAAAACTGCATATACTGTGATGGTCTTAGGCCCACGACCCGATTCTGCTTGCAGTACAACTTAAAAAACAAGTCAATAAGCACAGAGTTGGGGTGTTTTATGTAACTGCAATACTAAGCTTAAATTTCAATCAGTAAATGCATTGGATGGCAGTATTAATAATTGAATTGAGTAAAGAAAGCAAAGGGCAAAGCTTATTTTTTACAGGGTTGAAGTTGACGTTCAAATTAACTAAATATTAGGTTTGTGCAGAATGAATGGCCGAACCGAAAAAAATTAATAGTCACAAAAAGGTTTGCGAAGTGCATGCCAATGAAGCGTAGATTTCAATATAGCTAAGCAGGGAAATTGTGAGCAATCTAAAAATGGTATAGGAAGCCAGAAGAAAATAATAATACGTTGCAAAGAGCAAATAAGAAGTCAGGCAGCAAGACATAAAAAAGCAAGTGAAAAGCAGACAGATGGACATGAAAAAGCAAGTGAAAAGCAGACAGAAGGACAGGGAAAAGCAATTATTAAGAAATGAACTCTACAAAATAATCAGTGCAATTAACGGGAGTGAAAAGAGCAGAGTAACTAGTAAAACTTGTTTTTGGCGCAAAGGGACCTTTTAAAATTAAGAAGGAGACAATATTTTAGCTATAAGAAATTTGTAAATATAATTTGTAACCAAATTCATTTCCATAATATATTTTATTTGATCAAAACCAATTTCTGGTGGCTTGGTAACCATAGTAATAGATTAGATTTTGTTTTAAATAACGGAAATAAAAAAGGAGAACAAATGAATAAAAAATTAAACTTGACATATAGTTTTGTGCTCCACTTCAACAAAAGTTTTTATATAATAAATTAAAATATTTCGAGCTAAAAAGTGTATCATTGTGTTGACCAAGTGTTGAAGTTTATGTGGAAACGTTTATGGGATTTTCCGCAACATAAAATTAAATTTTTATCGAGAGCACCTCCGACGATCATTGGAAGCTGATCACATCTGTATTCCGATATTGAATTCCGGCCAAAAATAGGGATTTCTACTGCGACGCATCAGGCAGGAGTGCAGGAGACCGACCAACAGCAAAAACGCCGGGGAAAACCGTTCCAGAGAAAGATACCAGCTGGGGCCCTTGCCGAACATTACGAAGAACACACCAAATTTTAAGGTACTGGTTTAACCTAAAAGTATCAGGGTTGTGTGCATACGAGACCAGACCTTGCTTATCAAGATTGCAGCATATCCATTTGCCCAAATTTGAGGTTAGGCGAAGGTAAAAACAATTGAGAGATTTAGTCGGCGTCCCGTCTGACGTCATGTAACAAATTATTAATACCTCTGCGAATGTTCACAATTTTGATTATTTTAAAGTCAACAACGCTGACTGCACGATACGAATCATTTTGTAGGTTTTGACATATTGCATACAATACCTACTGTGTATTGGAACTAATTCAGGTGTACAGTGGCGCACCAGATCAAGTAAAAATGACAATCTATTAGGAATTTACCCCTGGGAATAGAATGAATTGTTCTACTGAGCTAGCGTTTTGATAATAAATTGCAGATAAATAAAATACTTAAAGGGCGTTCTACCATTTATTTTGGATCAAGTAAATAAAAATACAAGACAGCATATATTAATCAGTCCAAATTAATTTTATAAACACTCCAAAAGCGAATTAATAATTATTAGAGCCAGTGGCGTAACTTCAAATTTTGGGCCCGGGGGCCGTGATCTTCTCCGGGCCCCTTAATTGCCAAGTGTAAGTCCTATTCTTGCCAAAGCATTTTTGGTTATAATTTTTCAATTATTTTTTTAAATTCATAAACAGAAACATCAAAGCAAAATGAACAATAGCGAGTGTTTTTCTCAAACTCATTGAAACTTTATACGGGACCGAGTATGGACCTGCCGGGCCTGCCCTGAAGTTCAGGGCCCGGGGGCCGCTGCTCCCTTTTCCACCTCGCTAGTTACGCTACTGATTACAGCATATCCATAGCAACACATATAAGGTGGGTGCACCTTCAATCAATATGACAGCTTTTTCGTTAGATAGGTGCATATCATTTTTAATTAACACAAAATGTAGTATATTATGGAACCAAGCTTAGCGAAGCCAAGTGTTAAAATACGAGCGTACGATATACTTACGAGCGAGTAATATAAGCTATTTTTCCGACGACCACGAAAAAGACACATTTTTGCAATTTAATGAATAACAGCTTTATTGTGACAACTGACAATGCCATTAGATTGTCAGTCGTTTTAAGGTTAACATGCAATTTTTTCAGCAGTTTAAGGTTAAAATGCCATATTTATCCCAGTGCATAACTGTGAATTGTGCATTTTTTTATAACAAACGAACTCGTTATGATAACGACCGAGTGAACGACATTGCCATTTTTCATTACTACTTGACTGTACGGAAACTGCCATTTTCGTGTGTGCGCATGGGAAAAGGATAATTACTGAGCGTCTAAAAACAGCTTTGCAAGTTCTTTAAAAACTTCAGTAGGTTGGGCAATCCATCAACGCCCAATGAAATGTCTATTAAATTTAAAGGATTGTGCTATTGCAAAATTAGGTACACTTTATTTACAACACAACCGTCCGACACGTAGTGAGGGCCAAAAATAAGGATTCCAATCAAATGATAGTTTCGACCATCTTATTAAATCCAAAAGTCTTCAAAATTCAGACACTGTGAACATCTATTTCGATTACTTAAAGTTTATAAGATTGCGAACTGTCACATTATGAAAATGTTGTTTACATAATTTTTACTTCCCTCGTCTGAAAGACGTATTGTAAGAAGTATTGTAATCGCGAAAAAATTACCTTCCGATATTTTTCCAGATCTTCAAGTTTCAGGATCCCTAGATGAAAAAAAAACAGGTTTTCTCAATTCCGTCCGTCTGTCTGTCTGTCTGTCTGTTGGCAGTATAGCTCAAAAACTATTCGTCGGAGGAAGACAATATTTTGCATACATGTCATATATCTACCTCGCATAAAACCATTACAATTTCATACACATTGTATAGACAGAGTGAGCATCTTAAAAAAATATAATGTTGTTTATTTTTGCTTGAATTGAGGAATACATAAAACTACTAATCGGTATATAGTGCTGGCTTTATCCTTGCCAAAAATCGGAATCAACAAATAGAGAATAACTTTTCTACGAGACAAAAAAACAAGGAATAAGTGCCTACGTTAAATAGACCTGAATCGCAAGAATTGCCAGCTCAGAGGTAGCCCATTCAGCGCAGCGGTGGTTTACCGGTGAACAAAGGAATCCAATATTTGGGCTCGTTCGTAGGCAGTAGTTCGAATCTCATTAAGAATTTTTTTTTATTTAAAAATTGAATTTAGTATTATTAGAAACGTGATGATATTTTTGTCCACAGTTTCCTTCGATTTTAAAAATTATTTAGTGTCACAACGCCCACTTGTAGTCTTTATGAAAGTATCCTAATAAAACTATAAACAAGCCCAGAAATGCCGCCTTGGCACTTGCTTTTGCTTGTAGAAAGCTGGGCTCGTGCCCATCTGGAAATTTCCTAGTTTTTCAGTTGTCCCATCCGCCCATAATTCCGAGTAATTCAAGATAGAATATTATGTCAACAATATTAAAACATTGCGCTTAACCGTAATTTTGCTAAAGGAATATATGTTTATCGAAAATACAGCTTTGCTCAATTTTATGTCACAACTTCCACTGCGAGGAAAGTTTTGAGTAAAGCCCTCTACAGATTTTTTAAATTTCTTTACAGTGGGTTGTAGGCCAGGCAAATTAGAGTTCTGCCTTCTAAATACGGCTGGAAACTGTTTTAATCACTCAAGTAGGGCTGTGATATGAATAATCTGAGTTTGCCCCGATTTCCTAATGGAGCTTCAGACGTGATGTTAAAAAAACCTCGACATTTTCGGACTTCTTCCGGTTTTTCTCGAAATCCTCCGAAACTAAGCGATTAATAAAAAACTCCACTATTATCAAAAATGTAGAGCATTAAATTTTGCGTCGATTGAGTATCAATACTTTGGAATTTGATCAAGTGGTCTTGTAGAAAAGCTACGTCAAAGAAACGGCAACAGTGATTTGAACACAGGCAATCGGGATGTGGATGCGCCTTTGCTAACAGCAGTTGCCGACAAATTTTCTCAAAAAGTAAAAGAAGTTACTAACAATGGAGGTACAGCACGAGTGGGTCCAGTATTTCAAAACTGTACTATTGTAAAGAAATTTGTGCGAGCTAAGAGGAGTTGAGATCGACAGTTCTATTTGCAATGTGCTAACGATATGCTTCCATATTTTTATACCAGTGGCCACTACCTGTATGGAAAATCATGCCATTTATACTTACAAGACATGATTGAACTGGAAACCAAACTTAGTCATCAAGAATATGAGCTTTTTGTAATTAAGGGATGGTTCACAATCCGAAGGCCACAAAAATTTTGGGCAGGAATTTTGGCCTGACATGACAATTGAAAAAACCCTGATGTTTTCAATGAATAGTACTGGTATCTTAACGCACGGTAGAGGAAGATCAGATAGCACACTAGCAAGATAGATTACTTGGATGCCCACAGCTGTTGACATCATGACCAAGTCGAGCAGTTTCTTGGTGTTTCATTTGCAACTACTGAGCAGCATGTGGAACCTGGAAATGCAAGAATACAAAGAGACAATGCAGATGCCAAAAAGTTGTATGACTGGTTTTGTCATATGATCCTTTTCCTGTTGATGAGCTGTAATATCAATTAGCAATGGGATAGTAGTCGATGAAAAGATTAATTGCCACAAAGCTGATGAAATTGGCAATATATGCATTTCAAAGATCATTAGGGGCAACCTTGGCAGTGTGAACTTTCAAAGAAAAAAATCGAGTCTTGCCTCTAAAATGTATAACATCTCAACTGAAAATCCACGGAAAACGCGTTTTTGTAAACACAAATGATTTTTCTCAGAATCGCGTTTCACAAAAAATCCAATGAAGCACTTCAGCAATATTTTCAATATGAGTTAGCCCCGTATAAAAAAATATGTGCTTTACAGGTTGTTTGATGCCGTTAAAGCCCAATTGAATTTGAAAAGACAGAGTTCATAGTAGAAAATCGGCAAGTAAAATTATGGATTGGAAGCCAGAATACAGTAGAAAAAGGGGAAGGCCACAAAACAGATGGCTACAAGCAGTGCAGCAAGACCTCGCAACCATGAAAGGACTGGAGGGAAAAGGTGAACGATAGGGTTCGATGGAAGAACATTACCCATCAGGCTAAAACCCACAAGGGGTTGTAACACCGAAGAAGTAAAGTAAGTAACAATCTGCAGAAAGCAGCAAAGGTATTCATGAAATCCAATACTACTGCTGATGAGGTTGATGAGGCAGGACAAAAGTGCATAGCAGCCCTATATTCTTAAGATGAAACAAAGCCATTAAATGTGCTACCCTGTGAAATCATTCAACCTCGCCTCTTCGTCTCCTACAGTAGCTTGAAGACTTCCTGGCCTCCTGCCAGTTCCCACTACTAAGGAAGCAGCACCTAAGAAACTCCTGAAAACCATATGCTACACATGTTCCAAAGGCTGCCATGAAGGATGTTCCTGTAGGAAAAGTGGCATGAAATGTACCACCATTTGTAAACAATGCAAAGGCCAGTCCTGCACCAATGCTCAAACTGAAATTCCGATTTTCGGTACTGATGACTGCGACATAGTTTATGATGACATCATGGAAGAAGAAAGAGGAGACCTTGACGATGATTTGAATAAGAATAAGAAATGGAAGAATTACTAAGTAACAAACGACTTCCGGGATTGGACCGTGTCATGATTGAGATCGAAGAACTCAACGTAACTCAACGTTTCGCCCACTTTCGTAAGGGGCTTTATCAGGAGAAAAAAAAGCAAAAGAGCACGGTAACTCAACGTGTTAACCACGCCAGAGGAGAAACTCTTTGCAAGGGAAGGGACAGTAGAGCACGGTAACTCAGCGTGTGAACCATGTCAGAGGCGAAACTCGACTGACTATGGGAAGAAGAAAAGCGAGAATTTATAGGCAAGCGCCTTCGCGATTCAGCAAATGCCGTCGCGGTTCTGTGGCGGAGGGCGGGGCTTAGGAATTAGCACTTTCCACATAGAAAGAAGGGGAAAGCCTTCGTCTCGATTGAGATTATTAGGGTGTTTGCAAATTTCAATGGCTTCGCGAATCTTTCTGCTAAAGAAGAATGGGGATTTGCAGATGATGGAAGTTTGATCAAAAAGGATCTTATGACCAGTATCGCGTTGGTGTTCGGCGATGGCCGATGATGAAACGAGACCTGACTTGAGACAGCGCTGGTGCTCAGAGATGCGAGTTTTTACTGAACAACCTGTTTCACCAATGTATACAGCATTACAAGAGCAAGGAACTCTATAAACACCTTTAGATGACATAGTGTTTAATTTATCTTTAGATGAAGGAAGAACCTGTGAGATTTTGCTCGGGGGTTTAAATACTGTTTTAATGTTTTGTTTTCGAAGAAACTTTCCTATGCGGTCCGTGACTTGGAGGATATAGGGAAGAAAGACTATTGCTGCAGGAGGATCGGGTTTTGGAGGTTTGGGTGGCCGTGGATAAAGATGGCGATTGATGGCAGACTGTATATCCCTAGCACGGTAACCGTTATTCCTAAGAGCTTTCCGAATGTAATTTAATTCAGCGTGGATATTATCGGGTTGGGATATGGAAACAGCCCGGTGTACAAGCGAATTGATAACGGAAAGTTTTTGTGTAAGATGATGGTGGGAATCGGCATGTAGATAGCGATCAGATGGAAGAATTACAGTTCACGTTATTGGAACCATCATTCTCCAAACATGTAAAAAATAACAGTGTAAATTAAATAAAACACATTGTGCATGACCCAACATGAAGTTTTTTACTCTTTTAGTGAATTTAATGTAATTGAATATAATTGAGTGTTTATTCCTAACAAAACAGACACAATATTATTATTTTTTTACAAATACCCTTCAAAAAGATTTTTTACATAACACATTAATCTGCTAATTTTATTGTCTTCAAAACCATTATTGCAATAACAACGTGTAGGGAAGGGCCAGTGAATGGAAAACCAAACATTGATGTTAGTCAGACTTGCACTGCATTCTGTACAAGAGTGATCACTGATGGCAATATTAACCAGGCGTGTAAGTAAATATTTTACAGCCTCTACAACTTAATAATCTCTTAGTTTTTAGATATAGTAGAACGATTTTGATCCTACTCGCGGCGAATAGACACTCAAGAAGCACCCCACATAAGAGATATGGCAAATCAGATATTTAAAGGTTTTGCCCCCCCCCCCCCCCCCCAACATTAAGAATAATCGATATCTCCACAGACGGCGAGGGGACCAAACAAATGTATTAGTTTGTTAGATGCGAAGACGCAGATGCAATTCAAACCCTAAGCATAAAGTATTAATCAGTGAGAACATCATGAGAACACCATATGGGAGTATGTTGATGCGAAAGACACCTTGACCCCATGCTGGATAATCGAATACGGTATTATTGATTGTGGATGCCCACCTGGGTCATCTGCCCAAAAAAAGCTGAAAATGATTTGATCACTCTTTTAGATACTAACATTAAGTGTCTTGAATTATTTAATCTGTCTGGCACTTCATTCCTTTCGACATACCTTATAAACAATTCATATATAATGAGAAAAACTTTAAGGAGCGATTCCTTGTCGAAAATTAAGGTAAGCCATTTATATACATTTTTTTCGTAAAACGTCTCATGGCGGAATTACACCCTTCTAAAACCGAACGGTAAAATTAAGATATTGTTTTATTTCTGAAACTTGACGAAATGGAGGATTACCTGTAGTATATATTTGTTTACTATAGTAATATTATCAGTTGCTTCCTATCTTCACAAAGGGATGAAAACTGCAACCCCAGTTGATTTTTTTATCAGAAATTTTTGGAGGGGTGCAGTTTTCTATTTTAAAAAAACCCTTCTTGATATCTTAATTTACTTAAAAAACTTTTCTTATTCTTTAAGTTTTCCCTTCAAGCCTACAATTTTTAAGTAAAAGAATAGAATAGGTGACCATGCACTATAGTGAACTCAGTTTATTTGCTCGATAGTATTTGAACACTGTGTATGCAAATTTTTGGATAAGTCGAAGAGGCACAAAGACCTCACCTCGTCGATATCCAATATAAATTCATTATTTTTTTTTCTCTGGAGCACCTTAAGCATCTAGTTTATACGACCCCAACTGAAACTGTCGAGAAATTCAGAAATCGCATCTTGTGTAGAAATTCAAAATATTCTCGGTGCTTTGAAACGTGTTCGCCAAGCAATGCATGACAGGATGGAAAGATTTTTTGCAGTTAAAATTGGTTTTGTCAACAATTGCTATAACTTTATTCAACTTTTGTTATTTACTCATTCAAGAGAATTTGTTAGATTCCCCTACTTTTCATCAAATTAACTTTCTTGTATTTTCTTAATAAATTTAATGAAACAGTTTTTTTAACTAAAGGTTGGGGGGGAGGGGGATTGAAGAATTAAATAGGTGTAGACAAAAGAGATTAATCTAGAAATTTAAAAAAATCAAAAAGTTTTGATAGGAAAACCAACAGGTGTCGCAATTTTAAAAATCCATGTGAAGATATGAGATGATTAAAATTATTACGATAGAAAACCTATTAACAAGTAGGAAACATCTACTAAATGTCATAATCTTGAATTTGTCCAGGTTTGAGAAATAAAATATAAACTAAATTTTACCGTTATACTATAGAAGAGTGTAACTCTAAGTAAATCAAGTTTTCTAATCGATACATAATTTGGTATATGCGAATCCTTGTCAATTAAAAAGTTTTAGTAAAGGGTTGCTAATTTCAACACTAGAAAGTCATACCTACAACTTAAAATACATTTCAAAAACTAGCCCGATAGTGGTTTAAAGTTTGCAGTAAATTTACAAGAAGAAAGACGCAAAGGCAATTAGAAGTAAAAATATTTAACGTTTCTAATAATACTGATACAATAAAAAGCGAATTACATCAATTTGCAAATACAAAAGTATTACAGACGTGATTCGAATTCAGCCCGATTTCAGCGCACTCGTCGATGGCATCCTACCACGGACCTGTGCCTCATATCGCAGCGTAGCGACTGCATTACATTAAACAGCCTATTCTTGCCCATTTTTTGAATTTTTCAAAAAATATCCTGCATCCGTTGGGTCCCATTCTTGTCAAGGATAAAACCTGAGCAATGTGCAAATTAATACTTTTATCCATTCCGCAGTTAAAGTAAAAATAATCAAAAATTTATTTTTAAAGGTGCTCACCCTGTATATATGTGACTGAAATTTTTTCGGCTTCATACCAGGTAGACATATAATCCGCGTGCCAAATATTGTCTTCCCCCAACAAATAGTTTTTGAGTTATACCGGCAACAGGCAGACAGACAGACAGACGGAATTAAGAAACCCTGTTTTTCGTCATATAAGAACTCTGAAACCTAAAGATCTGAAAAAATCTCCGAAGGTGATTTTTTTCATATTACAATTCATCCTTCGTCTTTTAGATGAGTGCAGTAACAATTATCTGCAACAATTTTATATGTATCCACGTCCACTATAAGCTCCTTAAGTTTGGCACCGTGTTTTTATACATCCTATATATCTCACTCACTTGATTTCATGATATTCACGTAACTAGCAATTTATCGTTGGAAATGACAGTGAAAGAAAGCAGAACAAACGAGGCTATAGTTTGGCTCAGTTTTATCTCGTTTAAATCCATGCGCTGGAGTGTATAGTCGGAATTAGATTGCTTCCTTTGAAATTCGATGTATGTCGAAGGCTCTTGTGCATGCGATTACGCGTTTTCACAAAAGCTCCCAAATACTTCAACCCCTTTTTATATGCAACTACCAAATCCAGTCTTTTGTGTGCATTTCAATGGCTGCATTAGCAGGTATGTTCTTTTGATCTTAACTACTACCAGTAAACTGCGAGATTCCAATTTTACGGTTATCTACCCCATCGGCTATCTTTAGTAAAGTTATTGAGTTTAGTTAATTGGTTCCTGCGATGATTTCTGCATCCTATTGTTGTTCTATATTGTAGTAACTGATATGTCGCCGTGTTTAAATTATCAAACTATTAATAAGGTGTCTGCTAAATCTCTTAAAAGAAATGTTAATAACTACGTGGATACAATTGCGGGCCAATCTACCTCGGAGAAGACTGCGTTCAGTTCTTTAAGTACAAAACTTTAAATAATAAGCCAAAACCGGGCACCATCTTTTAATTGCAAGTGTATCCAGGTTATCACCGAGGATTCGTAAACTCAAGTAGCACACTATTCTGAAAATAGCTCATAAATCCAGGTAGCAGTCACAAAGAACAGGACCAAGTACTCAAATCACAGTATAATAATCATGAAATCAAGAGCATATAGTACAAAATTATTTGCTAAATGTAGTTTAAACGTCAATTTTTAATATAAGCAAACTCGACTTGCGACTAAGTTAGCATATACAACAGTTTAAAAAGTACAACTGTAAGTTACATTAATACTACCACTACAATTTTTTTAAAATGTAACCGAGATTAAATTATGCTCCCAGGATAAAAATCGTTAAGTACATTAATTTACTCGGTTCTTGAAGCGAACGGTAAATGACGCCGAAGGTCCAAGTAAACCCTATGGAATTCTGAAGGGATCCAAGCAGAAACTATAGTAAAACAAATGATAGTACTCAAAGCACCGGATGACTCTCCAAAGTATTCAATTGGTTTTAATACAAGGAAAAACGAAACCTGTTACATAATTCCTTTTATCGAGCCTCCTTACGCCTACCGAATGGTCACGAAGGCCGTAGCACACAGAAAGCTGGGTTCGGAAGGTGCCTTCGCAGCTTGAACAGTTTCAAGATCATTGGCCTGGCCATTGAGACTGCAGAACTTTCCGCGAACAGCGATGGGGACGCGAAATTAAAATTGCCCTCCAAAGACCTTAAAATAGAATAATCGTGCTGATGGAGAAGGTTAGTTTCAAAAAATGTGAAGTTAATGTTTAAATCTGCGACCGGTACGTAAAATCAATTTCCTGAATTACGAGAATGGTTTATTAATGATAGATAAACACCGCATATCAGCAGAAAAAAATTCACTGGTTTATTTTTTGGTTATTTTGAGTCAGTTCGTAACGTTGATTTCTACTCGAGAGTAACACTTTCTAATCGCTGAAGTCTTACATTAAATCAGCTTTTCTTTATGTTTGTGTAATGGTTCTAAGTAAATTATAACTAGTCTCAATACTTTACAAGTTCTTTATAACATCTAACTTCCTAAATTACATATTTGCGGTGCCTCAAGAGATACATTTAATTTTAATTGTTTGATACTTGTTTAAAGAATATCAAATCACTAATGTTGCTTATAAACGCTAAACTGAAACTAGTTGTTACGTAGCTTACTATACAGGGCTTTTCAACTGGTATTACTTATTTTTATAAGATTGTTAAAAACAGTATTGAACCATGAAATAAAATAACTGTGGGATGTCAAATCTAACAATCTCAATTCGGATCTTGCATGCATCATCGCAACATTAAATTTACTAGACATTCAAATATCACTGGTAAACGATCTGGAACCATTTATGATGTCTCTGTGCCATTTAACCCAGCATTAAGTAGTTAACCGAGTCGCGAAGCGTCGAGGTCAACTTTATTTCGAGACAGGAATGACATTTTTCACAGTGGTATGTATACTACTTTGTTCACAACCACCTTATTCTAAACAATAAAATTGAAAAATGTTCTATTATATTATGATTCGACAGGTTGTGACACACATGAATGCATGAACGATGTATCCAGTGTCCCTACCTAGACAGCGGTCGGCTTTTCCGACCGGTTGGAAAGTTTAAAAGTTGGCTATAGGTTATTTTCCAACTTTTTGAAATACAGTAAAAACATTTTATTTTTTCTATTAGGTACCTATTATAATTATATCTACAATAGTTGATACAGAAAATGGCCACTTCCATGGTATTTTTACAACTTTATCTTGAGTATGATTAAAATTAAACAGACTAGTACAACAATTATAGTTTTGCTTTTAGTTTGTACAACTCAGTTGTTAAGAAACGTTAGTAGTTAATTGCAGTATTTAGTATTTTCACCTAAACAAAAATACATACATAAATTTCCACCTTATTTTTATTGCTCTTCACCCAACTGCACATAAAGATTTTTAAAATTACTCCAATCGCATAGTCTACTGCAGCACGATGTCTGGCATTTATACTCTTTCTTCAGCTCTACATTCTGCTGCTAAATTAAGATTTGATGTTGCCCATTGTTGCAAATTGTTTGAAAATGTGCTAATGACCTTTGTCGATTTGAAAAATTATCCAGTAATGACACAAACTTCTATGAGCCTCACAAGGGGTTATATAAAGGCAGATGATCGCCACAGTTATCGTCGTTTTTGTCTACTTGTGATAAGCGAGGAACCGCCAGTCTAATACTTGAGCTGAGCAGTATCCAGTAACTAGCACCTGGATGTGTTCGTGTTATTGTTTCACTTCCGTTAACCTTGTTATAGTAAGAACGTCCTATTTCTCGCTTGATGTGAAGTTGAATTGCCTGAGAGCCTCAACCTGTTCTGAAACCTCTCTTGCTTCTCGTGTTAGTAAAACTAAATTGAGCAACCTTGATGTCCAGAGCCACGATCTTTTCCAAGCACAGCGCGCACGTAAACATCATGTTGACTGGCTGAAAAAAATCCCTGCTACCTAACACCTGAATCTATAAGTTACTGTACTACGGCCAAATAGTGTTGATGGGGCTTATTAATCTTCATACACATGCTTGTATGTCCTTTTACAGTTGTCTTCTAGTTTTAAGGTACCTCGGGGGCTTTCTTCTCGAGTTTCTCGACATTTGCCAAGGTCTTGAGTTATACTAGCTTGCTATTAATTACGTTCCCACTTCAATGCACTTAGGTCGCTCTGGACAGGAGGGTTTCTAAAATCAGTTTGGCTAACTCAAGCAGGAAGGGAGCTTTTCAGGTCAGGTTAATGTTGTTAAACTGTTCAACTTCTCAGAAAGAAGCTAGGAATAGAACTTGTCTTAAATGGACGCGGTTCGCAAAATGAAGCAGATTTGCTATTGCCCCCAGGTGTTAGTTACTGAATGCTGGTCTACTTAGGTACTGCGACTGGGCCCTCCAGGCCCGAAAGGTTACTCCCGACGCTGGAGCTCAGGTTCTGGGTTCGAGTCTGGAAAGCGTAGGTTAAATCTAAGAACTCTTACACTGGTTCGAAATCTCCTCCTGCCCCCTCTTAAAACTAAGCGGCAGTCATCTGGCTATATGTAACTCCTGGAGGGGCTCAGATGTTTTCATGTCGTGACTGGATGGTTCATGTGGCTGTAAAAACCATCCAAATTGATTACGGTGATAAACACGTTATCGAATAATTTTCAGGAAAACCAAAGTAATAAGTAATATTTTGAAGTAGCTACCACCATAACTATGATCTAATAAAAACAACTAGCCATAACTATGAATGAACAATGATTAGTAATAAAGACATATTTTCTAACAAATTTAATTACTAAATCATAATACTTGAACCAAATTAACTAACTACTAACGTATCTAACAACAGCACAGTTGTTGATTCGTAATAATTCATGGTTAGCAATTAAAAATTATATGACACGGTCAACTATCAATAATAGTAATACACATTCTTTCTCTATCAGCATTACACCATGATTGTGTATTGTTTGGCATTAAATTAAAAGAGCAGATCATCTCTTATCCACTTCACTCTATATTTTTATTCCTTGTGTTCTGTAAAAGCTTTCAGCATTTTGTTTGTAAAATCACCCAGCACGGAATACTAGGATAAACAGTTTTAACAGCATTGCCCTTTCTTTAAGATAAAATGTTTCCGTTTTGTTAATATGCTTTGAATTATACTGGTGCTTCGTTTCTGTACATTGTTTCCGACTGGAGTTCCTTTAGTACTAATTTTGCATAACCAGTGTTTCCTATTCAAACTTGACTTGTTTGCCATAGACTTCAATAATTATTTTATTCTTTCTGGCTTCTTGTCTTGTTTATGCGGTCGTACGGTTTTATTTAGGCACCCTGGTACATATCTAGTTGTCCGTAACTGGTTAACATATTACCGCTCTTGACTTGTTTTGTAATGTTATTCCCTATTAGTTTAGTAGAACGAATAGAGAGCTCTTACTAGAATCGCCGATTTTCTACCCTTGTGAATAATATTCTACGCACCCAGTGTCCACAAATACGTTGAACTAATGTTGAAACATAACATTGGACCAAGCGCTATATAAATGTTGAAGTGTTGCGAAAATCAACCAGTTTTTCAACGTTGCATCTACGTCAGCTTGTGGGAGTACTTGAACGTTCGTCATGACCAAACAAGACTGCTATCTGTGGACGTTATAATTCGATTCAGAATACGTAAGTTATCAACATTTTTGCCGACTATTTAACGTGTTTTTTTTTTAAGTTTGATTGTCAAGCCTACGTCTTTTGATCGTCATTCTATTGTAAAACTTTCAATCTTATGATAATGTTGTAACGTCGTTGCCTTTTCAACAGAAGATGTACGTACTTTATACGTTAAAACAACGTTTTGCTACCGTCATTTTTTAACTGAGTGCTAACGTTATAAGCAAACTACGTTATAAGCACAATACGTTAAAAGCACATTACGTTTTAACTACAATTCAACTTGTTTTTACGTTGAAACAACGTTTTACTTGATACAATATTCGCATTTTATGTACATCAAGTATGAACGACAGAAGAAAGTTACTTTTTTCCGAATAATCTTTACTGTACCAGCACAATAGAATAAAACAGCGACTTCAGTTGATTTCAAAAAGATTGGGTAGCTGCTTCAACAATGTGTAGTTCCACCTAAAGTCGAAAGCCGTTTTATCTTAAATGGGAAAGAAATTAAGCTTAATCAAACATCGGACATACTACATACCATATATTTATCTAATGCAACATATTCTGCTAGATTTTTGTCAAACTGGAATAATTAACAGACAACATTTTAACTCCCACATTTTCAAATTTTATCAGCGACACAAGTGGGGACCTAAACAGTGAATTTACATCACCAGACAACCGGAAACAGCCGCTTGTCAGCATACTGCGTAACGCGTTTCAATTCGTCCTGTGAGCTTGATAGTCGCGCTGAGCATCGCGCTGAGGAAGGGTACAACTTACGTGTGTTATTAGTAAACGCCATATCAACGTCTAATATTAACTGCTGGTCCAAAATACACTTAAAATCAACTACATTAAAACCTAATGCACAAATTTAATTATCGCGTTGATGTATAAAAGTCATATCGACGTTAAGAGTTGACTACTGATCTAAAAGACGTTTTATATTAACGTTATTTTAACATAATTTGGAAAATGTTAAGTTTTCATGTTTTTATAAACGTCATGTCTATGTTTTGCGTTAACTGCTGGTCTAAAATGAACGACATGAAAACGTTAAAAAATGTTACTATAACGTTGTTGTAACAACGTTATATCGACGTTAAGAGTCAACATCTAATCTAAAAAGCGTTTTATATTAACGCTATTTTAACACATTATAAAAAATGTTACATTTTCGCGTTTCTATAAGCGTAATATCTACGTTTTACATTAATTGCTGGTCTAAAAAGCTCTTAAAATCAACGACATATCGACGTCATATAAACACGATCAATAAACGACATATCCAACACGTTTAATGAACAAAATAATTACTAACAGCAAAAAAAATTACTAAAAATCAACGTCTAATACAGGTTGAAAAAATTACGTTAACCGTTTGACTAAAATTCGAAGTTTAATTTCCAATGAATAACGTTTTTTCAACTATGCCAAGGACGCATCTTAATCGTACGTGTGTCTCGTGGTAAGTTATTCCCTTTATGACAAAATAAACAATTTATATTTCGAAATATCATACGCCAGTAAACAATTCAATTCTATTTTCTTGCATCGCTTTCTGAACTGGAAAAGTTTCTTTTCGAAAAAGTAGCTAAATTACTTCAAGAACATAGTTACCTCTTAGGAAAATTAGCGAAGTTGGAAGATACTTATAACTATTTTCGTTCACAATATATCGCTATCTTATTCTTGGAAAAAGTATTTCTCTAAAAATAATTTACTAAGTTACTTGTTTTCTATTCGTAATTTTAAGAATTTCTCTTTATGTTTTGATACCTTGTTTCTTAGATGAAATTCTTGTTACTACTGCTGCTTCTTTGTTATAAGTCGATTATTATATTACTTAGAACGAAGTTATTTTGACGTTATTATAACACTTTTTAAAGAGGAATTCAAATCTGGTATTAGATTTTTATTTGCTTCATAATTTTTAAGGCGGTGCTAAGTAATTTGTTGTAAACATACATCAAAGATAGCCATGGCACGATTGAAAGGACTTTTTCCCTCGTATGGGTTTGCTATACTGTTTTAAAAAATAATCGAGATTTGTACAAAAATTGTTATCCACTAAATTAACTGAAACGTCTGATAAACGGGGCCCAATAGTCCTACGTTCTTCTGACGAGAATTCCACACAAAAGGTTAAATCGATGTTGGCATTGAAATTATATTATGGATGGTAAGTTTGTATAGTGCACATCGTAAAGCATGGCATCTATTAAAAAGCCATTAAGTATATGTGCATGTACTATGCATCCCGTAATATTTAATAGAAGATAATTTAATGTAATGAGCAAAGAGTCCTTTCATAATAAATGTATTTTTTAATTCTTTGTAATGAAAGAAATAAATATTGATAATAATTATACATTACAGTCCACTACCTCAAAGTTTTATTGTAGTACCATAATGCAAAAGTAAAAAGTTAAAAGTACTTAGTAATCTATTTTCAATGATATAGTCAATCTTAACACTCATTTAAAGTAACGAAGTTGGTAGCAATGTCTCTAAAATTATAGAATAAAAAAAATCTGTAATCAGATACAAGTTCTCATTTTAAAAGCCTTCTAATCATGATAAATTCGAGTTATTATAAATAACACAATAATAAACTAATAACAAAAGAAATCGACCATTATTTATATTTTATCTGACTTGAAAATTCCGACAGTTAGTTATAACTTACTTTTTTCAAACTATTCAACGTTGGAATGCACACATTTTTCTAAAAACGCTAGCTCGGTAGGCACTTGACTCAGTTCAAAAGAGTTAGGTTCCTGCTAATTTATTATTTTACTATACGCTGGCACGCCCTTGTGCGCCCAAATTAATTCTAATACGCAATCGCAAGGTAAGTGCGGCTGTCAAAATTACAAAATGGTTTGATCCTGTCAGTTAGCATTTTTGTTGACTTGGAAAAATTCAAATTTATGAACAAACTACCAGGTATTTATTTGAATTCTAGTGTTTTGGCGCTTCTAATTGTTTTTTGTTCCAGCGATTAATTTGTTCTACAACGTCACACAGACGCGGCTAGATAAAACATCCCTACTCTATGCTTTAATTTAATTTTAATATTGAACTGCAATCAGAGCAGAGCCATAGGGCCTAATACCACTGCAATATACGTATATAAAATTTAATATACACGGGGTTATTTAATTTCGACGTTTACGATTGGGATTTCGAAAACGGTAAGAGATACATGGTCAATTAAATTGGGAAAAAGTTGCAAACTCCAATGCTGTATAATATTCAAAAACAAATTTAATTTAGCAGCCTTAGTTAATGGTTATGTCCAAAAAACAAACATTTCGTTTTTTTGTGTTTTGGACACCCAGGTAGACATAATCTGTATGCAAAATATCGTGTTCCTCCAAGAGATAGTTTTTGAGTTAAACCACCAACAGACAGGCAGACAAACAGACAGACGGACAGACATGGAGACGGAATTGAGAAAACCTGTTGTTTGTCATCTAGGAACCCGGAAAGGTGAAGGTCTGTAGAAGGGGTCACTTTTTTAACCAACAAATTTTCAAAAATGTTTCTGAAATAATTTGATGTAATTAAAATATTAAAATGCACCCTAATTTTATTGAGAAAGTTTGGATGATAAAAAGGGTAATATACTAAATTCGCGTGGTGTAGTTAAAAAGGAAATGTAAACCGAGAAAAATAATTAAAGACCTAAAACTAAGGAAGAGTTCAAGTAAAAAACGAATGGCAAGCAGAATTAATCTAAAAATGTGAATAACTGGAGTAAAATACTAAGTCAAGTTTATTGGAGAATTACATTTGACATCATATATTGATCGAATTGGATTGCGTCGCCCTGTTTGGTGCTAAGTGAGAGTTCCAGAGAAGAACCATTAGTTAAGGAGGCACGTTCCAGAAAGTTGGGAGATGCAGTATTGGAAGTAGGCAGAAGCAGGTTTGGTCTGTTTGGTTGCATACTGTGGGGAAGATTTGAGTTGCTAATTCTGGACAGTTGGGACTTCTTGTCTGTCAGTACTGTCTTTCATTGCCGGAAGGTGCTTGAGAGATTGAATCAATAAGCAAAGAGAAACAGATTAGTTGACATCTAGAACATTGTTGAAACCAAGTGAAAGGTGGGTAATCCTGAGTATTAATATAACTACTAGAAAAGGAAATAAAGACTAAAAAGGTGAATTAGTTATTAAAGAATTACTTACTGTTCCTAATATTGTTGTGTACTAGTTAAACGATCTGGTATTTGTCATTTAATTTTCAAATTTGTTTGACGTATCATTTGACAGAAGTTATTTTGACTGAATAAAATTAAAAATCAGAACATCAGATTTCAGAAATAAGCAGTCTAGATAAAAGGAATCATCCCTGTTTTTTCAGGACCTAGCACAAATAATAATTATTGATATTCAAATCATAAATAGGGCAATTGATAAAATACAAATATAATTCATAGACAGATTAATATCATTATACGTGAAGGTATAGCACTTAATTAAAGTTGTTTGAGACACCCACTACTTTAAATATTCTCCACCTGTAAAGACAAGCAAATCCCAGAACGGTCATATGCAAACTCATTTATAGGAAGTAGGGTGTCATACTTTTTAATTCTTTACAACATTTTACTATCCCAGTTTTAATTTCTGCTAGACTCTCTAATGTTATTATTTAATGGCAGCTAGCAGTGACGTCTGTCATTTATTTTTTATTTTTTGCTACACTGTTCATAAAGGACAAGACAATTGGCCGTCACCGATTCGCCGTCCTCGATTCGCCGTCGTCAATTCGCCGTTGTCGAGCCGCGGTCGCCGATTCGCCGTAAGTCAAATACGCCATTTACATGATTGGTGGTTGCGTCGGTCCGATTCGCCGACGCGAAAAGATGTATTTTTGAAATGCTTCAATGATAAAAAATAATCTGTAATTCTATCTCTCATGAATTTCAATGACCAAAGTATTGAATTTTCTTATACTCTTTCTAAATGTTACTAAACAATGCAATTGTTGCTCAACGAATTTCTGAAATTTATTGTATAGGGCTTATAAGCAATGTTATTTTTCTATTTCAAGACAAAGTAATTGTAGTTGGATCATTATAAAGGAATCAGCGATAACAAGCGCACTGGTGATTACACGTTTTACTATTTTGATATTCTATTAACACTGAATTAAGAGTAGTATTTTTTAATCATTTGAAACGTCATTCGGCAACGGCGAACGTGCTGACTGCGAATTTTCTGACGAAGAATTGTAACTACGGCGAATCGGCGACACGATGGCGAATTACACTGGTCAACACAGCTTGGTTTTCTTATACATCAATACGTGTAGTTTATGTCTTTTGTCATGCTGACTCTGAATCTGATTTCAAGTTTGCTCCATCACGTCAGAATTTTAAGTTTTCAAACAACGCATTAAATTGTACACAATTTCAAAGTTACTTTTATATAATAAAGATAGTACAAAAAATATTGGTCTGCCTAACATTGAGTGGACATATCTGAACGTATCCTGGCATGTTTCCTACGTCAGAGCACTTTAACAACACCCATTTTTTGCTCTGTAACCAATCAAATTAAGAATTGGTCGATTTCTGGCTATGTGGGTATATAAAAATCTACACAGGCTATTTCCATTCAATGTAAATCAGTTTGTGATAGCTGAACGCCTTTTTATTTCATAATTTCCCATATGTGTATAAATAATCCAAACAGCGGCTGTTATGTATGTGCAGAATTCACACCCACCAACATAAGCGGAATATTACACATTTAATAGAAAACTTATATTTTCACTATTTTGGCTTAATCATTAAACAAGACAAGCCATGGACTCCCAGTATTTGCTGCGCATGTTGTGCTGTTACTATGAGGGGCTGGTCAAACGGTAGGAACATCGCTATGTCAATTGCAAGACCTATGATTTGGCATGAACAAACCATTCGACCATTCGACCGATTGTTACTTTTGCTGCACGAAAACTTTCGGGTTTTAGAACAAAAACAAAAGAACTATTAGTTATGCTAGTCTACCCTCTGCTACTCGTCCAGTACATCATTCGGAAGCCTTGCCAGTACCAAGACCCATAGGTGTTTCGAGTGAAGAATATGCTGTTACCGAACCAGAAGAATCAAGTGTCGAGTCAGTATTATTATCGACCAGCGATGATGAATATTTGCATCGCAGGAGGGCGGACTACACCTAATAAATCAGTTAGATTTAAATGATCTTATTCGAGATCTGAATTTGTCAAAAAACTAAAGCAGAACTACTAATAGGAAGATGATCCATTACACTAATAGTGGAGGTGTCTTGATACGAAGCAATAAAACTCAATAGTCTTCTCCACGTACATTTATTTAAATTGGGGACTTGTTTCGAAACCAGACTGGTTACATCTTGGCGCCATAATATCATCATCTACAGAAACATATGGTTGGCAATTATGTACATAATGAAGAAATTCACTTACTGGTAGTAAAAGCACGTGTTAAATTTGAAGGTTAAATTGAGGTTAGGTTAAAACGTTGAAGACGAGGTAGCAATAAAATTCATAAAATATACCACATTGGAGAAGACAAATTAATTAATCAGCAAACTACGTTATAAAGATCGTTATACTGGTTAATACATCACAATATAAAAATTAAAATAGAAACTAACGTTGAAGACATCAGCTCTAAGAATTGATTTTAATACAAAAGTAACTAGAAAACAGGTCAAAAAATACTAGGATCTAAACTCCAAGGATGGAAACTGTTAGCTCCAGGCACACATTTCTGTGTATCGTAATCGTCAGAAGAAAACTATCACAGTATTTTTCAACCAACGAGGGTCTTTCATACTGCAATAATGAGGACGATTTGATGCTGTCATTAGGTCACCGACACCATCCAGAAGAATGGCGTCTTTTTATCGATGCTTAGAAAGTTAGTTTAAAAGTTGTCCTTCTTCACATAGTACACGTTTACCCATCTATCCTCGTTGGCCACGCAATCCACATGAAAGAAACATATGTCTTCTCGACAGAATTAATTACAAAATGTACGAATGGCATACCAGCGCAGACCTCAAAGTTGTAGCAATTCTACTCGGTTTACAACTAGGGTATACAAAGTCCTGTGTTTTCTTTGTGAGTGGGACAGTCGATCAAGAAATTCCCACTACATTCTTAAAGACTGGCCAGTCAGGGCTGGACAAAAGAATATACTTCATAAGCCACTAGTTGGGCCTAATAAAATATTTCTACCGCCATTACACATAAAATTAGGTTTGATGAAAAAATTCGTCAAAGCAATGGATAAAAATAGCCGTGGTTTCCAATACCTTAAACAAAAATTTCCCAATATCTCAGATGCAAAACTTAAAGAGGTAATTTTTGTAGGACCCAAAATTAAACTTCTACAACCAGATACAATATTTGAAGAAACCTTAAGTGACTTGGAGCGTGTTGCTTGGAATGCTTTTAAAAGTGTGACCCAAAATTTTCTAGGAAACACAAAATCTCACAATTGTATAACACTTGTTAATGAACTTCTTAGAAGTTGCCATAAATTGGGCTGTAACAGGAGCCTTAAAATAATTTTTTTACACTCGCACCTGGATTTCTTTCCCCCGAACCTCGGCGACGTCAGTGATGAACACGGTGAAAGGTTTCAGCAAGATATTTCTGTTATTGAAAAACGTTATCAAAGCAAGTGAAACAGTAGTAAAATCCTTGCTGATTATTGTTGGACATTGATATCAGAAAGTGCCGAAAAACAGTATAAAAGAACCGTAAAAAGAAAAACATTTTAAACAGAACAATAGCATACAGCTCCATGTAGTGTACATAGGTACATAATTAATATTATTTCATTAATTTTCAATAACTTTATTTTTCAAAACCTGACGTGCCAGACAAAAAAAATGTTTTTATTACTATTATTTATTAGAACTATGAAAGAAACGAAAATTGTACATGTTTTCTAAAGTAAAATAAAAAAACTTAAATTTAGTTGTCTAGTGTTATCATAGACCCTTGTTCATCGATCATGGCATTCTCTAACTGCCATCATTTAGAAATAAAATATACTCTATTTTTGTTGTTGTTCGCTCATGATAATTATTTTGGAGAAAGTCAGTGTTGGTTTTCATAATTATAATAATATAATAAACTTTGATTAAATGTTTTTACATTTTACATTGGAAGTACTCATTTTGCATGTGTTATTTAGAGCTTCTCAGCAGTATTAGACTATTGTTATTCAAGATGTTATTTAATAAGATTAGTTCTACTGGTTAATTAATTGTTATATCTTTAAAATTGAAAGAAGCCCTAAAATTGCTAAAAACATTTAGCAAAATGTGTTGATCAGATGGGTTTTAAAACTTAAAATTTCGTTGAGTTTGCTGTAGCTTTTTTTTAATTTCACAATTATGTATTATTAATGTGTTTTATCATAGCCCACGTACATCCCACTAAAGGTTATAAGAATATTAAGAAATTTAAAAGTAGAATGACACCCACTCCTCAATACCTGCACTACAGTGAAAATAAAAAGACTTGAATTTCAATAAAGGACCTATTTAAAAATATACGCTACCTTATTAAACAATAATTCCATACTCGCTAGCTTACTTAGTTACGTCAAAATGTTAGAAATTTGATATTGACTTAATGAGTCTTTGAAGATATTAACGAAACGTTTATATCTCCCAAAATCAGCTTTAGTTCTTTTCTACCCGGCGGGGTTATAACAAAAACGTTTCTATTGTGATAGTATTTGAAGTTTCCAAGCTAAATAATTTCCAAGGCCCCAGCTGCTTAACGGCGGCATTTTCAGTGCAGGGTCAACAAAAGCGATACTTGTTTTATTTCGTGTTCGTCGTAATTAACTAACCCTCCGCGATGTTCAGCTGTAATGTTATTATTATCTTATAGTATGGCCTTTGTTTTCTTTTACGCTGCGAGTTTCAGCCCTCGGGCGTATCCTTGGAAGCAGTGGGTTATTAATCTTATTTTCTTTGATATTTTTCGGATAACCGGGAGAGTTCTCCCGTTTGTAAAAGCACCGCTAATAACATATTAGCCGGAGATTTTAAAGTTTAGTCCATAAATTACTTCAGGGCGTACGAGCGGAAGGTACACAGAAGCGCGACCATTTATAAAATGGATGCCAAAAGCAGTTCGTGTACGGAAAAACGTGAGTGAATACCGGACTTAGGTAAATATTAACTCACCAAATTTGTCCAGCTTAGGTAGGGTCGTTAACATTTCCCTCGCGAGAATATCAGATCGATTCGCATTTAGTATGCAAATTTGGCTTTTATCGTGGTCACTTATAATTAAAAACTGCCCAGCACCTGCGCGAAGGAATAAAACTCACGCTTCCAAACCAACTTCCAAACTGTCGAAGTCGGCGAGCCAGCGAATAAGTTTGATGGCTCGATTTGCAAGTCTTCCATAAGTAATTTAGAACTTTTGAAAGCGCCTGAAAGACAGTAAAGAAATAAAATTGACTTCTGGAAAATATCGCAGTAGCAGGATGAAATATTATTGCACTTGTATTAGTTTCTCCAGATTCCCACAGTCTCCTATACGTATGTTTGGTACAGCAACGACATTTCAATTTCTATACGAAAAAATATCTTGAGTTTTAATTACTCTAGAAAAACCCCGTGTGCTCAACGCATATAGTACTTGGAAGCATAAAAATGTTTTTAAAAGCTTTGTAAGCGAACAGACATTGTAATGACCCTTCCCTTAATAATAATAAAAATATAAGGATTCTAATATGAATACTGGCAAGGGAAATGATCACTTTCTAATTATTAAGTTTCAAGTGAAACTCACCTATCATACTCAGGGCAAGTTAAAAAAGTGTACTACAAATTACAACAAATAAATGGTTTATTTCCCTTCTCTTATTTTATCTATTTGCATTAAATTCGGGACTAGCTTCGTAGACATAAGCCAATCTTGGTTCAGGGTTGTGGATTCATAAAATTTAGGAAAATCTTGGTATTACAAATAACTTGTATGACAACTACTCGCAAATTTTTCGGGCAAATGCACAATTTCATCTGACATTTAGCTAACCTACAAATTTAACTCAGCAACAATATGATCTGTGGTGCACAACTGCGTAATTTGAATTCTAAAACCACCAAAATGGCAAAGACGCGTCAGGTAAGCATTAATTCTGTAACGTAGCAACTGCTAAGTTGGTTTTATTTCTAACTGTAACCTAGTAAGAGACGCGGGGCAAGTTTTTGTTTCATATCCGGCACAAAACTGAAAAATGCGGCGTCATTTCGCACTTTTAAGGAACGCTACTTAAATTTCTGGAAACTGAACGGCTGTAGACCACTAGAATACGGCTATCTACCTCGTAGACAGCCTTATCTTGCAGAAGTCCAAAAATTATGGACCTACGCAAACGCTCTCCTTGTGAAAATCTACCTTAATCGGTGACCTCATGGACGCTGATACGCTCCCCATGTGACGCTAAGGGAATAATGCACCTGGGAATTGCTTGCTGCACGTACTGCTTCCTGAATGTCCTCCTTATTCGCAACAGTAGCTATTCTCGCTGGGCGAAGCTGCTCACATAAAGAAATGGGCCCCAAAGTCACTCGCACTTGGACGATTTTTCTGATGGCTTATCTGAATCGCCTGGACCTCTTAACACCTGGAAAATTAGAACCACAGATGCACAGGACACTTGTGAATAACTATACGCACATTTGGAGTAACTAAGAACTTTTTTATTTATGATTTTACAAGATAATTGGGGAGCTAAATGTGGCTCCCAACACACAATTTTCAAGCTTGTTTAGTTATTATCAATAAATGACACTCTGGTCACCTAGCAATTAGATATTAAAATGATTATAAAGGAAATTAAAATTGATAACATTTTAAACCTTATGGACTACAGTTTTGATGTCATGTCTTTACCTAACCACTAATATTGTCTTTTTCTTAAAAATAATTGTTACAACACTTCCTTTGCTTTTAAATCACTTTTCTTTATAATGCACAGATACATATGGAGTTTATTTAACGTCTCACTAATTGTCTTTCGATCGTTTGCTCTTTGCAATAATATTTTGCTAGCACGGTTTCGATTACCTTTCAGCTAATCTGCCTTTTGCTGGCTTATACAGTTTTACTACATAGTGCTCATATTCTTTCTGTATTTAACAAATTATTTCGTATTATGCTATTCACATTATGACTGACATTAATAAGCTCAATTCCGTCAGTTACAAATTAAATTGCATTAGCCTCCCGAACATTTATCATTTCTGAAACTATGAATGTAACCCTTCTATAACCTGCTTTGTTTTATGCTAACTTCTATCAAATGATTAGTTACTGCTGCCCACATCAAATGCACTTATTAATGTAAAGTATTGATTATTTTGCAATAGATAAAGTATTTAATTCTGCGCTCATGTTGACCTTATTCATTTAGTTAATTAGGCAATCAGAATTTCTATGGGCAGTGAACCATCACAATATATGTACTTTCTGTATTTGAATGGGTTTTAAAACTTCTGTAAAAGTAGCATTATGCAGGATGCTGGGAAAATTACGAGTTAAAAGCCATTGCTCTACCATAACAAAAAAGATCTTTAAGATTTGTTTATTATGAAAAAACATTTTCTTAACTTTGTTGTCACCATGATTTTCATTTTAAAGGCTAAACAAAGGACCAGTAATTTTGATTTAATGGATATAAACTGTAGGATCAGGGCTGCTTGCTTTCGTGGTCGCATTGGTGCTAGATCGAACCGGTTTTTCACTTTTCGACAGGTTTTAGACTGTAGCGGGGATCAATGGCAAGAAGTAGGCCAAAACATAGCAAGCATATTTTAACATTCAATGAGAGCCACTGCGGAAAAGGCACTCAATCAGTCTGTCCTCACCTACTGCCGATTACGCGCATGTCAAGTTGCTGATACCTCAGCTTATACGTCTTTGGCACATACGAAGATGATGAAGAAACGTCGGGATACGGCTGAATATTAAAAGGTCGTGTGCAATTTCAACAGAAGACACATTGAGATTTTTGAAAATCAACTTAATTGACTATGCTATGTATGATATATTTTATTATTCCCATGATTTACTGATAATTTGTCGCAAATCTTAAAACAAAAGCACGCATGCACCTACGATTATATATCTCAAACACTGGAGAAGCATTTTTCGGCGAATTATACATTTACACGAAAAAGGAATAAGAGATAACCGATTCAGTTCACCATCTTTTATTAGTCTGTATAGTTTGGTAAAGTTTTTCACTTCTGCTAAGTTTTGCCAGTATGAGAAATATTTAAATCTCGAGATATCGGAATTTTTATCTGTCGATGAAAGAGTGGAAAATCCATTCTACGTTCGATGATTGCCTCTGTCATCAAAATGTTTCACTGCGCCCCACTGGATAACACCATGGTACGTTATTAAGGGTAAGGTGTAACAAATAAAAACATTCTTTGTTATCTTTTTTTTTGCTAGTCGGACTTCAAACTTTTATTCATTATTTCTTTGATATTCAGCATTATTATAGGAAAGGCATTGAATAAAAGACTTCAACTGATTTTAATAATATTTACTCTATATGAGTATAAGTCTTATTTTGAGATGATATAGAACACTAGATATTACAGATAAAACGTGCGTGGCGGTAATGAAAACAGACAGTAACTTGTTATTAGCAAGGCCGAATACTTTACAAAGTTTTTCGCAAAAAAAAGGCTTTATTGGTGAATTTGGTTTTACTTTTTAAATTTTTCATATAGGTTGCGATTTACACAAATTTAATCTGAGTGAAAGGGTCACACTTTTTTGAAAAAGAGATGGGAATTATTAGTTAGATTAATACATTTACAGATAATATTCGAGTTATCAACATTTTTACTTCCCTCGTCTAAAAGACGAAGAAATTATTGTAATCACGAAGAAATCACCTTCCGATATTTCTTCAGATCTTCACGTTTCAGGGTCCCTATATGACGAAAAACAGGTTTTCTCAATTCCGTCTGTCTGTCTGTATGTATGTATGTCTGTCTGTCTGTCTGTCTGTCTGTCTGTCTGTTAACAGTATATAACACCTTAAAAATAAAATTTTGTTTATTCTTGCGTTAATTTTGAAATAGAAGGAAGTAGTAATTTTCGCATAGGTCAGGCTTTACACTTGCCGAAAATAGGACTCAACAGATACAGGATAATGTTACAAAAGAGTCGAAACGTTTCACAAATAAGACCGGTCCCTTAAATAGAGGCGCGCCCCGCACCCATTTTAACTAGCCTCGATAGCGCAGTTCGACTGGCGGATGCAGTTATGATTTCTATGAAGGTGCGGTTACGATTGCTATGCAGATGCTGCGGGTTCAAACCCCAGCGGGATACATTTTTTTTATTTGAAAATTTATTTAGTTTATTGGAAACGTGAAGATATTTTTACTCCTAACGTAATTTGATTTTTAAAATTATTTAGTGTCACAATGTCGACGAGGGAAGTTCTGGGTAAAGTTTTTTACAGATTTTTTAAATGTAGATATTGCCGATTGTTTCTACGCAAAATAAGTGAATTGCACTATCTGTAACATTTCGGCATCCAAATCGACAAGTTTGACAGCTGACAAGAAACTGCAACCGCAATTCAAAAATACTTTTTGTTCCCTTATTTCTCGGCATAAAGGACAACTAGTTTAACCAGTTCTCAAATTGTATATTTTTTTCAGCATATCGTAACATATATCAGAAATTACAAAAACAAGAATGTCATTAAGTCTAACCCGTGTCGTGACAATCATTTTTTATCCGCTGGTAGTCCACAAAAATAATATTATCTCAAAAGGTGACTAATTCCAGTATGGAGTCCGAATATCATCCAAATCGATCCTAGCATTCTATTGTTGTGTAAAATTAATTTTGTTAAAGAACTGTAAATCAGAATTCTAGCTAAACGAAACGCGTTTGAAAATTTCTAAGTTGAGTTTAATCATTTTAATTTGGGCACAGGAATCTGTGATTAAACCTTGAGGTGCGAAATCTTTGTTGTATAAAAGTGCATATTCACAGTATCATTGGCTCCTAATTAATTTCAATGTATATGATGAACATAAAAAGCTTGCATTTTTGTTATCAAAATGAAGATGATTACAGGCTAAACTAAATGATGTGCGTTTAAACGTTTGTAATTATCATTATAATGTGATTGTAATAACTGAAACAGATCTTAATAGCTTTATTTATTGCTGTAACAGTTGTTCGGTATTTCGTAAATACAGACGCTATCAGAAAATCAAAACTAGGATATATGCTTATTCCTGCAGATAAAAATCCGTTAAATGCACTGAACAGCTTTCATTTTACAAGACTAGTGCTCATCGTAGAAGAAATTGATACCGGACCACTTGGCTTTAGAAAACAACACTCCACGAGGTAAATTACGACCATTCCAATAAGCTCCAATCCAAACAGTGTGACGATTGTCATGAATGGTGCCTGAAGCCAAATTTTTGGTGTTCGACAAAACATGGCAGAAACGATGTAAAGTTACGGGGGGTTACGGATAAATATTATCCAATACTGAAGCCTCACTTACAAGAGAGACCGCTTCAAGTCCAGAGCTGTGCAAATTACTTTTAAATAGTAATTAATTACTAATTACCAATTACCCAATGAAGTAATATTGAATTATCATATATTTCAATTACTCAAATAAAATACTAATACAATTATTAACTACTTGGTAATTGTAACTGCATTACATAAATTACTTTCAATATAAATAGTTGGCGTATATTGATTTGTATTTAATAATATTTAGATAGATTTGTGCTAGTATATCATTTGAAACAAACACATTGAAATTAATGAATAATTATCATAAAATAATATCATCTGATTAAGCTAGTTGGTAATTGTTATGGAAAAGAATAAATTATATATTTACCGTACCGTATTCTGTAATTTGTAGTACTTACCGCAGATATATTTTTCGCTTCTTACACAATAGGTATTAGCAAGCTATGCTGCTACACAAAAGACGACTTATGCACATCTCATCTAAAAACATACGCATCTGCACCAAATGCATTCCTCTGTGCTGGTGCACACGAAGTTGGAATTGCAAATGTTGAACAACATGGGCTGTTATCCTACTAATAATAGAAAGTCGTAAATTATACTTAGGTATATTGTTTCATGAATACCCAATTGCAATTTTCATATAAAAGCCTTATTTTATACTTCGCCTTCTGGAGATTTAATACCAAACCGAGATCAGTGATTTAGTAATTGAATTACCCGAAAGTGATTCAACTACCACCAGTAATTTCAATTACCACAAGTGAATACTTTAGAGTAATTTAATTACTCAAAAGCAATTGAGTAATTGAATGTATAATTAATTGCTTTTAAAAAGATAATTGTCAAGTACTTTGGAACAAAAATTGTAATTACAACTACTGTATTTTGAAAAATACCTCAATTCCAAGACAAATGAAAAAAGGAATTTAATCAGTAATTTAATTACAAAGCAATTAATTACAGCACAGATCTGTTCAGATCAAGCATGAGGAAGAACTCTTCAAGTTGCTTTCCATAAATTCTGGATGGTTCAAGAGAGCGTGTTTGGGGCGGTCTTATATCTCCTCTGTACTGGGGTGTTACCTATTAGCAAGAAAGATGTACTCGCCACCTTTGTCAACGATACTTCCCTACTTGCTACTGACGGTGACCCAGTACAACTCTTCAAGAAACTACAACTACCCTCTACTCACGATTGGTTCGAATATTCGGTGCACGTCACCTTCACAAAGCAACAAGGCACGTTTCCACCAATAACACTCAATGGAGCACTCATACCACAGTCAGATAATGCTAGATATTTGGCCTTACGTTTGAAAAAAAACTAAAAGCTTTGTAACCACTACACTGCTAGGCAGAAGCTCCCAACTTCCTCTTGAAAACAAATGCTATTATACAGGGTGCCATCGAACGGCCCAAACTTTAGAAATGGATAGTTCAGGTAAATGCAAGAAGAAATGCTGTATTACATTTTTGTTATTTAAACTTTCATACAGCTGTTATTGAGGATCCTTTTACACCATTCTCAAGTTGAAATCCCACTGTTCTGTTAATGTAAAAACTATGAGGCTGTTACAACTTTGTTTGAAATTTAGTCAGTAACAGCTGTCATTTTACAAATTAAACTTAAAGTAGGTCGTAAAAACGGTCTACAAATACTACTACCTTGTCTAAATATTCGAACAGAAGATGATCAGGTTCTTCACAAATGCAGAATATGTAAATATGCATTTTATTTACGGTCAGTGCAACGGAAATGCAAGAGAAGCGGTAAGACGTTATGAGGAAACTTATGCTGATCGTCAACAACTCTCTCCAAAGACCTTTATAAGGCTTCTTCAGCGTTTACGCGAGAGTGGACCTGTTTGGCTTCAATTAAGAGACTGTGGTAGGCCAAGAACAAATAGAACAATTAATGCGGCTGAAGAAAATTTTCAGATGGTCAAAGAAAATCCTTCAGTTCGAACGAGAGAAATAGCTAGAACCGTTGGTATATCTAGGCAGGTAGTATGGCGAACTATCTCCAAGAATATCTATTGTACCCTTATCACCTGCAACGTGTACAGGTTTTGGAAGCTGCTGATTATGCTAGAAGGGTAGGGTTTATAAGAACATTTTATTTACTGATGAGGCCACGTTTTCCACACATAGTATAACTAGCTACCACAATTACCACATTTGGAAACAGGAAAACCCCCACATAACAAGAAATGCCCTAAAGGGTAGGCGTTTGTGGCAATTGTTTAGTTGCTCCTTATCTTTTATCTAAAAGACTATTAGAAGAAAACTATTTACATTTTCTAGAAAATAATTTACCCGAACTTCTCGGAAATCTGGCTCGCTGTACGTCAAAAAATGTGCTTCCTGTTGGACGGCGCGTCAGCACATTTCGCCGTAATGATACGAAATTGGTTAAACCAAAAATAAATATAAGAGGTGGTGCAGTTGCATAGAGTCATCGTTCTCCAAATTTGAACATACTATACACTTTTTTATTTGGGGTACAATTAAAATGGCTATCTATGAAAGAGAAGTTAATAGTGTAAACCAACTGTGGCAACGTGTTCAGGATGTATGTCGAGATATTCACTAAATGTTTTAAAAGCGTTCGAAATTCACTCTTACGCAGAGCTCAAGTTTGTGTTAAAGTTCAAGGGGGGCATTTTGAACAACTAATTGTTACAGTTTGACTTAAGTTATTTTAGTGTTTCTGTCTACTCAGAATAAATTACTTTGTATGTTATTGCTATCATTGTTTTTGTTTGTTATGTAAAAAATGCTTTTAAACCACTCCATTGTTAGTTGATGATGAATACATCGAAATTTAGTAGTTTCTACAATAAAAAAGCCAACTTTTACTACAAATTTGTATTAGTCGGAGGCGCGAGTGAATTAGAATTGTTTTATCGCCTACTTATTTTTAAAGAGAGAAATAGTGGCACTCAAACTTGCGAATGGTGTAAAAAATGCTCTGTAACAGCTTTATGGTGCTTTAAATCAGAAAAGTCTATTAGAATTTCTTTTTTGTATTTACCCAAACTATCTATGTTTCAAGTTTGTGTCGCACTTTCGATGGCACCCCGTATAAAGTAATCCTTAAACAGGGTTAGATGTGCGATATTCAATTATGCGATACGGCATCATTATTTACTATTATAACAATAGAAAAAATTCAATCCAAAGCAGGTGGAACTGTCACCAGTGCACCATCATACATCATTAATGCAGAAATACACAGTTACCTAAAAATAAGTAAATTGAAAGGCAAAACAGTGAACAGCAGTGAGAGATACATCAATAAACTAGAAATTCACTATAATACTTTCGCATTGGGTTTATGGGACAACAGTGGCATAATGCACACTAAAAAGGCATTATACTTTATACTTACAATTTAGATTTTAGTTTTTAATCAATGATCGTTGTCGCGGAAGTGTTGTTACTGAACACTATGTTACGGTATAATCTTAATGAATCGACATTGCATGTATTCAACGTCAAAGAGCGGGTTAGGTTAGGGTTAGAAGGGTTTGCCGGTTTCCTAATAGACACAGAACTAAAAGTGTCTCGAAGCAGATGCTCGGCTTCTGTTACCCTCAACTAGCTTAATCGGGAAGGCGTGGTTCGACAAACTTAACGAAACCGACAGGGGTTATCCTATTCTAATCCCTAACAATTCAATTCATAAATGGGGAAAATGCTCGGAGCGCCACTTGTTTTTAAACAGAGAATTGCTAACGCAGCGAAAACAAGAAATACCACGCAGCTATGAAGAAGTCCTCCAGGTTGCTTTACACCACTCCAGCGTCACTCGTCAGCTGCACCGACGCCGGATGCAAACGTAGGGTGGCCACAAAAATCGAAGTCACTTACCTTCGATGGCCACCGCTCTGGAAGCTAATAACAAAATACAAAACACCCCTGATCTTAAGGGCTTGCGCGTTCTATCGCATGCTCTGGTCTTTACATGAAATTACACTCGGCTAAAGCCCCGTCTTTAGTTGAAGACTCAATAGGTTCACACATTTAAATCAAACCAATAATTAATTTAGCCAATAATAAAATTTAATGATTTAAATTTTAGTACATCGAGCCAAAAGTCGGCTATCAAAAAGGTGACACCCTAGCTGAGGACAAAAGGGGATCCCACGCAAGAACTAACTTAGTCTAAACAGAGTTACAAAGAATAAACAACTAAAATATTGGCAGGAGTAAAGCTTCCGCCTTCAATGATCAACTGACATAATTAAAATACAAAGACGTACGCAATGTTCATAACTCCGCACACTGCGCAATAAACAAATGATAATAACACAACCGGCACTGGATAAGCGTAACAGAAGTGGTAGTCTATTGGAAGTCCAAGCCTCGGTGATGCTGCAAAGGACGCTGGGGAGTGATGATTGCTTCCTGCAGTGTAGAACAAGGTAGACCCAAGGGTTGTGGAACGGTAGACAGCGGTCCAAAAGAGGGCAGAGGAAATTCACAATGAATGCGGTCGTCCCCCGAGAATTCAAGAAAACTCGAGATCGGCTGAACGTAGCAAAATTTGCAAAAAGCAGACGTTTCCCCACTCACTATGGGAAAACTACGTGGGCTTCATAGGGCGTCTTGCACTAGATGTGCAACCATGTGCAAAATAACTTTCCCCCGGCTCTGGGGTTGGTTAACGAACATTAAAAACGCCGCCCGCTGATACGTCAATCGAGTCACACACAACGCGTTCCGCGGGGAAAGAACAGAAATCCTTCACAAAACATTAATTTAGCTGGATAGCACCGAAATGGGTTAACACAAAAGGTCCCCCAGCGAGTCGCCGAGGCGACCCCCGAGGGTGCAAAACAAACACCACGTCTAGTTTACTCAAGAGCTGGGTACAGATTCTTTATTTCAAATTGGACTCTGCGTGAAGAACACGACGGAAAAAAGTTTAGAACTTCGAAACCACTAATTTTAAATGCCTCATTCCCTAAGGAGTTATCAATTTTTATTTCCTTTACACAAAGCTTGGTGCAACTACACGCAGCATGATGTCATAGCTGTATTAGCAAAATAAGCAAAGTTCCCAGAAGCCCCGGGTAACGAAACACAAGATAAGGGTTCCAATGCACTACTAAGCCACGCACGGAAAATTTACGAGCTTAAGTATCAATTACCAGCGCGGCTCTTAAAAAAATACCAAGAACTAAATTTAAGCTCTGAAATCGGTGTTTAAATGTGTGACAACAAAGATTTCAGTAAGCCTTATTTTGAAAGCTTAATTACATCAGGCAGAAGGCAAGTTGAAGGTTGAGATACAAAGCGATCTATATGGAACAGTAAACAAAGAATGCCTTATCGTTATCGCTGTAATTCGGAGATTTGAAACTAAACGGCACTGCTTGCCATAAACGACGTAGTTCCGAGAACTATTTACAAGGGCAACAAAAGCGATGCACAGAATTTGGGACGCTCATATAGGTACAGTGTCAGCAATACGAAATCAAAGAAGGAATTCACGGTCACGAAATAAATATGCGAGGCGCAAGCATTTCATCGCCCGTCAAAATAAATTCACATAGAACTAGTACAGGGCCGTAATCAGTAAGAATTCGGGCCACAAATAAACGTAGTTTTGAGCAAACGAAAGAGGTCGAAAATGATCTAACAACTAGTCCTTTCAACACTACCTACAAACACCTGATTTATTTATTACTCGTTAGAGCAGTATGTAAACAAAAATATATCTGATAATTTTACAGTTCTATCATCCAATAGTAATGAGAAAAAAATTCAAATCGACCAATAGCATCAAAATTACGCTGACTATTTGCTGTTACCTAATTACAGCGACTACTTTTTCACAAACGATTCAAATCGTTCTTCTGCTGTAACACAACTATCTAACAGTGGAGTATGTGAGCAGCAGTTGTTAAAAGTAACAGGACACTCATCTGGAAGCTCCAGCAAACCCTATCTACAACTTGGACTGTTTAAAAAATAATCACGCGGAATTACATTCGTGGTAATATTTTCTTTTGTAATTTTAACTAGTTTAGCACGTAACTCTAGTTAAAATTATCAAAAAATGATCACCACCTATGCAATTACTGTTGACAATTGAAAAAATACTTTAGAGTTCTATCTTATAATTTAGTTAATTCTTGTTTACTATATTTTTATATAGTGAATTTATACTACGAAACCTGCTCATTGCTCATTCTGTTAAGACTGAAATAGATAGTTTTTCTTGTTAGAGTCTATTCTGTTTACATTTTATCGTTTTTATAAATATTGAAGAGCATTTTTAGTCACAATCCTATTCATATATGAAAACGGGCAAGTAACTCAATTTTCTGCACCACCTCTAAGTAACTTTTCAGTTGAATAACGCAGTCGAAACAATTTGCAGGCCAAAGTTGTTCTAAAATTGTTTTAACTACCAATTTGTCAACTCATTTCTCGACTCAGTACCCTTGACTATTACTCTAAAATAACTTTTAGTTTCTCCCCAGACTAGAAATTTAACCCTTGAGTTGCTCTTTCACTAATTATTTACGTCAAAGTCCGTAACTTGCTCTTTATTATATGAAACAATGTAAACGGTTTTTTTTTAAATTTGAATTTACATTGTTTTACAGTAATTCAGCATATCAATCTATTCCTTTGTATTACAACCATATTCAGCATGGTTTGTAATAATTGATCTAACAATTTAGCTTTATTGAAAGTAAATCAATGGTCCAGTAGGAACGCTAGCTAGGTTGCTACCTAATTTATTAGGTATGCAATTCTTACTACATATTTGTATGTTACCTGTAGGGTATATGAATAACTAACTTAGTGCTTTAACGTTTGGGAATTTTCCATCCCCAAACCTGTTAGTGATCAAATTCTTACGTCAGCATACCCAATTTATATCTAGCGATAACCGGTAAAAATGTTAATGTTTAAAATGGCATAACAATTGAGAGTTTTACTCCATTTTCTTAGAATATTATATTTTAAAGTATGGTACTGAATTTCAATTTTAGATATATTTATCAACATACAGTGATCGTCAAAATATTTAAAATTTTTTGGAAAATCAAACCCTGGCATGATCAAAGATGTTTAAAAAAGGATGACAAATGGGTCAAACAAAAGATATCGGATGGCTTCTGTTATCCAATTTTAAATTTCCTGAAAATAATTGCGAAACATGTATTCACTAGCTAAGATAGAGAATTTTTTTTAAAGTTGCTTAAAATGTGATTTTCTATCTAAATACATAATTTTGTCTAAAAATTTTTGAACATCCAGAATTTCCAGAAAAAAATCTTTGCTAAATTAGTACATCTTTGTTGTTACTTCGTTTTGATTAAACTGTAATTTAATAAAAATTTAAAAAATTACTGGGTAACACAAAAGAACTCAACACCAAAAACCGATAAAGAACTGTGAAACATGAAAACAACTAGGTAAATGTGATTTGGCAAGACACCTCATATTCTCCTACTTAATTAACTTCAACATGTAAGCTGAAAAAAGAAAGATTTCCTCATTTAGGCAACTGTAAAAACATTTACAGAATTATTCTGAAAACAGTTCCTTAACAGTAGTTGTTTTCTGGCCTTAAAATTGTTCAGATCGCTAACACTAATACTGTAAAAAACCTCATTAAAATTTTGCTTAATTTCAGAAAAATAGCACTTCCTGGATTTTGATAATTTTGGGAAACGATATTCTCTAACTAAGTAAAAATAAATTGGTATATCTGATCGAGGCTAAATGGGTATTCAAACAACCACAAATTATTACCGTAAAAAAGTGTTTTTGTGAAATCAAAAATAAATTCCGATTTGACGCTGACTTTTTGACGGTCACTGTATAGAAGAAAATTGCTATAAACTTTAACAACCTCTGAAATCACGCCGATTAAGGGTTGAACACGCTTATAAATATAACACCATTTTATTTAAAACTGTTGATTAATTTTAGTTTTCAAGTTTTTATGATTAACATTGATTGTATTATCAACAGTGAGATAACGAGTGCTCAACTTTTGTCAGATTTTTTTTTATTTCATGAACATCGGTGTGGGGTACGCTGAGTTCTGGTTATGTCACTTCTCCGATTATTTCGAATTACCGATTTAATTAATTAGCCGATCACTGATTAACTATCCGGCTCGAAGGACCAAATGTGGGGTACGATGAAGAAGTAAGGTTAACACCAACACTCACCGTTCTTTTCGTTTCAAGTAAATGCAATATTCGCGATGTAACAATCGGTTTTTAACAATTAAACGAAAACAAATTGACGAAAATACACGACCACGTAGCGCGAAGGTTCTATTCCTAGGAATTTGGTCCAGTTAAATTGTCCTTTAACAGCCAATGCGAATACACAAATATAAAATCTTGCTAGACAATAGTTTTGTACTAATGATCTTCGGTTGGAGATTTAAACGAATAAATTATAGAGAAACGTCAATTTACACGTCAAATTTTATATTTGTAAATACGACAGACATTGATATAGCGACAAGAAAAGTACCGCGCTTTTCTTTTCAGTGTAAAAATTTTGTTATAAATTGTGATTGTTGCATGTAACCCTATTCTTAAAATATAATTATTCTACAATATATGAAGTTAATTATTATCATAGGTAGAATCCAATTCTATGTTCAAAACTACTACGTAGAAAATGACCCCTAAATAGACGTGAAATTGCTGATGTGTTAGGACGCTATTCGAAGGGAAGTTTATTCTGTCAAGCTATTCCTGCTTAATTAGCAATTTGTGTATAGAGAGGTGACCACATCGTCAAATATTTACGCTAACGCTGTAATGGGTAGTAAGAGGAATTTACGATAGATAAATCTTCTTAGACGAACATATTGGTTTAAATGTTTCAAAATTTCATCTGGAGGGAATACGATCAGTAGCCGTATTTATGTTTAATATTTTAAATTTCTAGGTATTAATGTGCTTTTCTTGTTCCCAATATGTAATAATATATTCGGCATCCAAGGTTATAAACATTGTCCTTATTCGACAGTCAATGTTAGGAAGGACATCAACACTGGTCAGGTTTGTATTTAATAATTCCATATAAAGTAAAATCGATAAACGTGTACCACAGTAAATGACTTCAGGCATGATTATATTTTCTTTGCGTATTTAAGATCGAATAATAAATATAATAAAAAGTGAATATGTAAAGAGATTAGAAAACGTCTTAACCACCTTTATGTGAAAATAGATATTATTTAACAGTAAACATGCAAAATAATACTTACAGCTCAGGTATTAACATTTTTATTGCGAGCAAAAGTACAAAAGTGTAATTTCAAGGACACCGCCTAGGGAATACTATTTAAATCAAGTTAAACTAAAATGCCTTTTAAAAAAATAAACTTTAATATTATTATTTTTGAATTATTTAATTTTTTCCACAACGTAAAACCCGTTTGTCTGACCAATTTTAAGATTAACGTGATACAGTTCCGTTAATTTTCTTGAAACTTTATGTAACTAAAATTACATGTGTGGAGGAGTGGGAGGGGGGGCTAGCCACCCTCTTCCACTAGACATTAAAGGGGATAATTTATCTTAAAATTTTTGATACCGCAGGTACTCTATTATAGTAGATATTTTAATTTTACATAAAAATGTGTTTCGATACATGAATTTAAGTTACTTTTAAGCTAACAATATGTCGGCATTCTGTTTTTAATATTGATGTGCCACTGGAAAGATTTACAAATGTAAGAATTCGATTATATACAATTTTTATATATTTGTTTTCGAGTATGTAATATTATTTCAACTATCATCTACATTTATTTTTACATGAATAATTGATTACTCATTACTACGTTTCCGTTCGTCACCCGATTTTTTAATCTTAAGATCCTGTGCTATATTTGAAAAACAGGGTTATTAGAAATCTGACTATTACTTACGACAAACTGTAGTAAGTATTTCGAACTGCCACCACAAGCGGTTTGGTTTTCTTTAAAACATTTATTGTTCTTTTCAACAATTAAAGCTATAAAAACAGTGGTAAATAAAAGTACCAAAGAACATTTACTTGCATTTAATTTTAAAATTCAAAACCTTGGACATTGCATATTGAAACAGAAAATTCAGAGCATAGGTATCAATCAAACTAAATGAGATGATAATAAAAATCAAAGAACTAAACATAGATATAGCATGTATTACAGAAGTTTCAGTAGTTTTAAAGAATGCCTATAGTAAACAGCTTAAGGAGGGGCAATTTGTATTGGAAAGATGCTTAAAGAGAACAATAGTAATATATGGTCCAAAAATCCGCCTACGCTCCCACAGATGAATCTGCAGATGTTGATGGGTCAAAACCAACCGTCGTGACTACATGTGCACCTTTGGGGCCGGTCAGCTAACAGTGCAAAAGCTTAAGTGGCTTCATCGTTAGAAAAGGGAAGAAATAAGATTATAGAATAAGCGTGCTCAGATAAAAACGTGAACTCATAATCTCAAAGGTTATCCAAAACCACAAATATATGAAGTGCAATAACTATCTTAACCAGGTCATAACTCAGTTTGCAGTGACTAAAATATACATATTTATAGTAAAATGCACAATAGTCAATAAAATACGGTTAGCTTTAGGCTAAGCATTAAGCGGGGTGCACACATAAAACATGTAAAGGCATAAATACAATTAAACGTTAAATAGACAGTCTAAGTTCTTAAAATGTAAAAAGTGAATATCATTATTAATACAAATTTAGCTTCGAACAGACCTTAACGATACTCATAAAATACACTGGAGCCCAGAACAACGCAAGATACAACCTAAGGGAACCAAAGTCAAATTGTGAAACATACAAGCAAAGGTGAAGCCCAAGGAAACCTTAGAGGATTCGATCGAATGCGGTGGCACTAGACACAGCAATAAAGTCTCAAGCAAAACTAAGTGAAACTTCACGGAAAATTGAATGAATTTAGCCAGAGACGTGGAATCACCCAACAGAAATCATAAGTAACTAACATAGCTACGCACACAACCAAACAGTATCTCCCTACAGAATCCCTAGGTAGATCACTAGCTCCTTGTGAAACAATAAAGAAGCCGACCTGCGATTAATTAATAAAATTAAGCAATGGTAGTAAAAATCGCAGATCAACCCCCCTACAGTTTATACACCACGGCAGCTCTGAATACTCTTTACTCACCGCGGTGGCCCTAACTCAAATTTCGGCGGCCTTGGGTCGTAGGTTCAAATCCTCAGCTGTGTACCCTGGAATGTCTTCAAAAAAAAAGAAAAGAAATGGGTGTCAGAAATCAAATGATTTCAAATAATAATAAGAGGAAATATACTGCAAGTGACTAGCGTTTAATTAATGTATAATGGAAAAGTCTTGAAGTGTCAGTATTAAATATTCAGGATAATTAAAATGCAAATAATGTGATAACAAAGTTGTGTACGTAAACTGAAGGTTGCGACACGCATAAAATTAAAAACCCCTTTCGGGTTAATAACTTTAACAAATTATTCGTGGGACAAGCTTATCACAGTCATTTAATAAAACCTTCTGTTTGGTTATTGAAAATAAAAAAGCGTGACTGTACCTTTTAGAGAGGGTCGAAATACATCAAAATTGCAGCTTTAAATACTGAGCATAATTAAATATAAGCATAAAAACAGCAAGAGCATGTATAAAATTAAACATTACATGTTAATAATGACAAAACGTATGAATTTAAATTCCAAATAATTAAGGGTTTAAAATGTATAAATGTAACATCCAGGTATTGAAGATACGATAAATCCCGGAATAACACAAACTAACCTCGCTTCTCCAACGCGCACAAACGGCTAACAGGCAAACGCCGGCCGGATTAGCTACACCCTTCGGTTCAAAATAAGCTGGTCGTGAACTGCTACCATAACGGAAATCGCCGTGGATGCAAATTATAGCAAAGGCACCCTCGAACGGCAGCAACTAAGCAGAGCGCCAGCAGGTGTCGAAAATGCGATAAGGCTAGCGGCTTGGTCTCTGAGAAAAGCTCGTGGTTGAAACTGGTAATAAAGAGCTAAGAAAAAATGTAATTACTATGGGGAAAATAAGACAGAAAAGCGCCATCGTACCTGATCATAATCAGCCCTTAGAAACACACTGCTCATTAAATTAATTGAGCTCACGTAATTTGACTTAAACACGCAAACTTTAGCCAGGCCGGTGGCGGCGGGCCAAAGCGAGGACAGCAAGTGCTCGGACGAAAAATTCGTTTTCTAAAGAAAGCTTGCATTACAACGGCCTGCGATAAGAGATATCACAGGTCAGAAGGGGCATCCCGCAAACGAAAGAAACTCGATACAGGTACAAAATAAGCTGCTTTGGAAAATTTACGAATTCGAAATGCAAAGGATATATAATTCAACTAAAAATATACAGGTTAAGCCTGAAATAATTGAATAACTGGCGAAACAATTAAGCGGAGCCAAAAAATTGTTTCACTTGGCAGTCAGAAACAGCCTACGCCGAAATAGGTCACGCTGTTTCACAAATGGGGATTCTAAGGTCCTGATGTCACAAATTTCAGCATCACATAAATTGCTTAAACAAGGGACCACGATAGCTCGATACGATATCATAATACTATGGTTACGGAAACAGAGCAGCTCATTACATAATCAAAACGGCTAGAAATACCCCGAAAGTTAAAGAAATTCGAAAATAACAAAAATCAAACTAAAATGCCCATGTGTACCTACCCCAAATTCTAGGTTGAGCTGATAAGTATAGATGAAAACAAGAAAGACTGCTCTCTGCGACCTTGCGGTCGGAGTAAGAAATTCAAATAATACGTCAAATGACTCCTACAACGTCGCTTTTTGTCCATAATTATATAAAGGAAAACTTATTTCTTACTATTACCAACCAGCTTGATGCAATAAATAATAGGCAAACAGTTATTCTTACAAGAGATCTTAGTGCAACAATATGCTCGCAGCAGGGAAATGATGTAATGAGTCAGTATGAAGCTATTATTATCAACAATAGTGAAGAGAGAATATTTAACTTGTATAATCATATTGAGCTAAAAATACGGTATACATTTTTCAATCACAAAAATATTCAGTAATAATAGGACGAAAAGTTAAAATATTGCCGAAAATAATCTTTGCGATTCAGATACGAGTTTCTGCGGCGACGAAAATAACGACGAGTGCTTGCACGAGTCGTTATTTTCTTAAGCAACAGAAACGAGCAAAAATTGTGTGCAATATTTCGACTTAGAGTCCTATTCGTCTTGACAATTTAACTTTTCATTAAAAAATAGTTACAGAAAAAATTGTCGCTGAAATAAAGCTCCTCGAATTATTGTCACTAAAATAATCGTTCGATTGGTAGTTTATTTTTAAAATTGAAGAATGCCATTGGTTGACAATGACACCAGTTAAATTGTCACTTGTAGTTAAAGTTATGTCGACTATTTTTGCGGAGGTATCAGAAATGTCCATTGCGCTTTGATATGATTAGGACGAGTACACTAGCACGAGACCTAATTTCAAGCGCAATGGACATGAGTAGGGATACTAAAGCAAAAATATTCTACTTAACTTTGGCTAAGAATGGTAATCGAGAAACCATTCAATGAACCACACTATTTTTTCAAAGTTGTTTTCAGTAAATCTACAAACAAACCACGTAATTTCAATAGTAATAGAAAACTAAAACTCACTGTTTCTAATAAAAACTACATTTGTTTAAAATAGTCACTTGAATATTTTCTACGAAAATATATTCGCTAATATATTTTTTATTGGCCAAGGCACATCAAATTATGAATTTTCATTGGTCACTTTTTGACAGATGACAGGTAACTTGAATAGTCATAGATATATCTGCAAAAGACTATCTCGAAACTAAATATCTATTATTGATTAGATCATATTGAAACAAATATCAATACGTACAAGTATGCAACTTGGCGCAGAAAGGGATTTAAAAAAAGTTGGTATTCAACTTTTTTATGTTGAAACGTCTCCTATAACATTCTTAAGTTTGGTACCTTTATTTTGAAGCACCTTTGTATATACATACAACTTTTACAATAGCAAGAAGAATATTTCTACTTAAGGCAAAAAAGTGTTTTTCATCAATATCATTAAAATAATACTCCAGTATGAGCGCAGTAGCGTCATTGTTGGTCTACTCGTTGATTTAAAAAAGTATTGCAATTCACTGTTTTAACTTATTAAAAACCGCAATCTGTATAGCCGGCTCTACAACACCAAAATAATATTTAACTGGAAAATTCTTATCATCTAAAATATAACTCAAAATATATATAATGTGGCGACAGAATTGTCTTGTGCAAAATTCGTTCAAAGATAGTTGGTCTAGTAAATTTAATACTGAATTGCATCGCCTCTTTGAAACGCATTGTATCCGTCTTGAAACAGTATCTACAAGCTTTTGAAAATCTTCTGCTGTATGCTACACTAAACGTCTTCCATTTTTTTTTAAACGGAACGGAATCTTTTTAATTTTTCTCCGTATACTTTCTATTGGTGAAACATCGAGAATGCCTATTGGACATTTTGAAAATGGTGTATTGTGCTCAGAGAATCAAGTTTATACGATACGGAGCATTGTCTTGTTGAAAAAATAATTTGCTTCAGAGTTTGTCAATAGCGGTATAAAACACTCCTCCAGAATATCTTGCTATTTTGCTTCGTTTACTGTACTAACACTTTAAAAGACCAACACCTTGTGTTGATATACACCCGAAAACCATTACAGAGGCTGCAAATTAGATCAAAATGCAAATTGCTAAACACCATTTTGTATAATAATAGGTTCTTCCGGGTTATGCCGTGGTCGTCGAATTGAACCTGACGTTTCGCTGCTCATGCTGTCAGCTTCTTCAGAAGTTTTCTAAAGCCTGATGTCGGTACCTTTTGCTCCTGGTTATATACCGAGGAGCCGTTACGGTTGGCTGCTCCTATAGATCTAGTATGTTATTGGGACTTGTCGTTTTTCCGCTTGGTTGCTCACGTGCAGAGCTACCTTCCATGTGCTACTAAGGCGGTAGCCGTCTTCTCCGTTGAAATTGTTTGGATTTTTAATAATATCTAGGGATTCACGAATAACACGACGGAAGTATCTTTAATCCTGGCTAGTATGTTTACGGAGTCGTAATTTATTCTGTGATCTCCTCGTCCTAATACGTTTTCTGCGATGGCTGATTTTTGTGTGTTTCCAAGACGTTTGTGGCTCTGGTGTTCTTTTATTCGACGTTGGATGCTTCTTCCCGTTTGTCCGATGTAAGATTTGCCACAAGTACATTGGAGCTGGTAAACGCCTTCTGTCTGTAGTCTGGGCAAAAAATCTTTGTTGGAGGGGATCAATTGTTCGACTTTTCTTATTGCACCATAGCAGACTCCGATGTTTCTCTTGTTTAAGACATTTCTTATTCGGTCGGTTACTCCGGCGATGAAAGGAAGGCAGGCGTAATTAATAGCTTTAGGTTTAGGTTCTTTCGGTTCTATGGTGTATTGGCACGATTTCCTGATGTCTCGTCGACTGTAGCCATTCCTGTGTAAAGCTTCTTCCACATGTCTCAGTTCTTGTGGTTTACTGTTCTCGTCACAGATATCGTTGGCCCGATGAATAAGAGTCTTGATCAATGATCTTTTTTGTTGGGGATGATGCTGAGACGAAGCATGCAGATATCGGTCAGTGTGAGTCTTCTTTCGATACACTGTGTGGCTTAATCTGTTGTTAGCGGTTCGTTTCACTAACACGTCCAGGAAAGGTAGGCGTCCATTTCCTTCAGCTTCGATAGTGAATCTTATTTTGGCATGGTGGTAATTTAAGTGTGCCAAGAAAGCTTCAAGAGCTGCTTTTCCATGGGGCCATATAATGAAAGTGTCGTCGACGTAGCGGAACCAGCATTTAGGTTTGAGATGGCTGGACTGAATAGCTTCATCTTCAAAGGTTTCCATAAATATTTTAACAATGACTGGAGATAACGGGTATCATATAGCGGCTCCTTCCTACGAGCAGAATCATCCCCAACAAAAGAGATCATTTATTTATTTATTTATTTAGTTACTCCCAACATTTTAGAATACATACTTTTTTAGAAATTAATTTAAAGCCACAGTAGCCAAGCTTGAGAGTGGCAGCAGAACTTAAATAATCATGCTGCCTCCACATCTACGACGCTCCTACATAGAGATGACAAAAAAATAACTATATTAAACAATATTTGACTTGGCCAATAGCTATACAAGGGCATCGCAAATGCAGCAGGCAAAAACAAAATATACTATGGGAACAAAAGAATAAAACATACATGTATAGTAATAAACAACGATAATTAAGCAGTATTACTAAATGTAGACTTGGGACAGGTAAGTATAAAAATACATCGACTTACTCAGAACCCATTTTTTAATTTTGATTTTAAAGGAAGTAAGACTTCTACAAAGTTTTATTTCAGTAGGAATAATGTAAAACAATTTAATACTTAAATAACTGGATTTTTTTTGACAGGCATATTTAGTCTTTTTGATCAAGACTCTTATTCATCGGGCCAACGCTATTTGTGACGAGGACAGTAAAGCACAAGAACTGAGACATGTGGAAGAATCTTTACACAGAAATGGCTACAGTCGACGAGACATCAGAAAAGCGTGCCAATACACCATAAAACCGAAAGAACCTAAACTTAAACCTATTAATTACGCCTGCCTTCCTTTCATCGCCGGGGTAACCGACCGAATAAGAAAAGTCTTAGATAAGAAAAACATCGGAGTCTACTATGGTACAATAAGAAAGGTCGAACGATTGCTCTCCTCCAATCAAGGTTTTTTGCCCAGATTACAGACAGAAAGCGTTTACCAGCTCCATTGTACTTGTGACAAATCTTATATCGGACAAACCGGAAGAAGCATCCAATGTCCAATGTCAACTAAAAAAAAACGACACTTATTTTGCTTGATTTTGAGTCGTGAAAGAGCACATTTGTTTATAGTAAACTTGACAACGTAAAAAAAAGACTTTTTTTTTACCGGCCGACAAAGACTTTTTTACGGGTCATGATCTTGAATGAAATTAGCTTTTATTAGATAATTCGAACGTTATTTATTAATATGTGATTACGTAGCTTCGTAATTTTTTTTTATTTTTCAGGTAATAAATTCTAAACTACCTCCTCTGCAGCGATTTGTAACTCCGGTGGAGTATTAGGAAAGCAATCGTCTTCACTTTCACTGCTCATTTTCCTTAAAAAGCACAAAAAAGCACCACTTTCAATTAAATATGAATGACGATTAATAATAAACAGCAACTACTCAAGCCCTAATTTTATGTAAAGATTCGATCGAAACTTTAATTTAGGTAATTTTTCACAGTTGCACACAAAATTTTGTATGCCACATGGCCGTGAACTATCTTTTTTTTATTCGAATGATTATTTGGCTCGGCCTGCGCCTCGCCAAATAATATTCATTCTCATAAAAAAAGTCCTAGTTCACGGCCTTGTAACATAAATAACTATTAAAACAACAAATTCACTTTTAATTTTGTGTGGGCTAATTCTTTTGCAGCTTTAAATCTAAACTATTTTGAGTTATAATACTTTTGATGTTAGGATTTTTTTAATAACCACGTTATTTTTTAATTTACAAGTTACATCAAGTTTGACATTGCAGCATAAGCTAGAAATATTCTGCTTCTTAATAAACTAAAAAATAAAAATTGTAGTTATGCAACTGGACTCGTATATATATTTTTATAAATGTATAATCAATTTAAAACAAATTTGAGCAAGTTATCATTTGAAATAGATAAGGCAGATATTTGTAAATTCCAATATTATGGGAAAAAAAAAATTCATATTTGGCATACTCAAAACTCATTTGTTATTAGAAATAAAAATTACATTTTGATATACAGGGTGTCCCTAAAATAATGGAACACCAATTAGACATAGATTACTTACGTTATAATAAATTGATGAAACCTAATATACATTTGTACAAAATTCCATCAGCAAGAAGTTATAGGACATTCAAGTTGAATTTTTTATTTATTATTTTTTTGTTAATTTTCAGAAATGTAGAGATATCGATTTGAATTTTGGTATACATAGTTACTATTACGTACTTCACTAACAAAAGATTTTTCATAAATTACACTTGACTGTAAGAGGCACTTTACCTAGCTTTGAAAACTTTTTTTAATTATAACTTCGTTATCTGTAATATTTTTTTAAATTTTTTTATTATAAAAAGCACAAAAATAATGTACTCTTAGTTCTTAAGTCTAAAAGCAACCGTTTACCTTAAAATACCCATCAAAGGTTTTTGGTAGTCGTTAACACGTGCAATATCAAGTAGCCATGATCACAAAAACAATGGTTATTTAGTAAAAAACAATGATAAAACAATTAATGACATTAGTGACATAAGAATTTGTTCTTTTATGTTTAAGAAAATGTCGCTACATAACGAATTCTCCAATGCTGAAAGGTTCGTTATGTCGCAGCATTTTTGTAAGCACAAAAGACAAAAAAGTGATGTGACCAACGTCATTAATTGATTTCTTGCTGTTGTTTACTAGATTACAATCATTACCCATTGTTTTTGTGATCATGGCTACTTGATAATTGCACATCTTAATGACAACCAAAAACCTTTGTTGGGCATTTTAAGCTAAATGGTTGCTCTTACGCTTATGAACTAAGAGTACATTATTTTTGTATATTTTAATTCTATTTCAAATAATAACCTAAAATTTTGAAAAAATGTTCCAGATAACGAAGTTAGAGCTAAAAAAATTTGAAAGATGGGTAAAGTACCCCTTACAGTCAAGTCTAGTTTAAGAAATTTTTCCTATTAGTGCACTACAAAATAGTAAGCATGTACCAAAATTCAAAACGGCATCTTTACATTTGTGGAAATTAACAAAAAAATTAAAAATTGAACTTCGAGGCCCTATAACTTCTTACTGAAGGGACTTTGTAGTAAGGTATATTAAGTTTAATCGATTTATTATAACGTAAGAAATCTATGACTAATCGGTGTCCCATTATTTTAGGGACACACTGTATATAAAAAGGTAGAATAATAATACATGCTTTGTATAATGCAAGATTAACATTTAAATTCCTGGTAAAGCTATTATATAATATAATCTTTCGATGATAGACGAGAAAGTATGAATTTGCTAGTTTTTCATAGATAAAATGTAGCAAAATATTAAAATTCATAATCTGATTTCCATGATTAAGTGCATTTCATCGTAATAATCTCCACATACTGGAATCGATTCTTCCTTGCACGAGAAAGTACTGTTTTAGATTGTATCCAATAAATATCTAATGTCGACAGTTTGACCTTGAACTTGTTGATTGAAGCTAAGGAATGTAGAGTAGACGTGCTCATTAAACACTGTATTCTTTACCCTGCATAGATACGCTAATTTTGCTTTTCAAAATGCACCACATTTTCTAATTTTCCTTAAAATACGTTCTAGTTTGAAATGATGTGCCAATTAAATTCATAATTATTGTATTTGGCTTGTGTATGTGTGTTTATGGTTCCCAACTGTTTAATTTGGATTCTATAAAAAATATACGTGCCCTGCATATACTTTCTGGATATTCTCATTTAGTATTAAATAGATTTATATGATAAACTGTCTCTGCTAATTGCTAATAGGAAAAGTAATTATGATTGTTTACGTATCAAGTAAAAAAGTAATATAACGAATGATTTAATCATTGTGTTTTATTCATTTCAATGTTAAGCATTTGCAGGTAATTGTTTAAAATCAATTTCCACCAATTTTAATCTATTGATAGAGATCACATAAAATATATATAGGTGATTATTAAATTAATTTGTTTTTTGTACTATGTAGTACTGACCTCCGACCGGAATCATAAATTATTAAACCATTAATTCTAAATATGTTCCTTGCAATTACTATAATAAATCAATATTGTGATTTTTATCAAACAAGAATTTATTATTCTATTATAGAAGTATTATACGCAGTGTAATTGGTCAAGGTCATCGTAGTTTATATTCTAGAACTCTTAATATGTTACTTAATTTTTATTTTAAATTCTAATGGATAAAATAGTACTACTACGCCACACATTTTCCAATGCAGCATCACAAGCGGCGCTTTCTTTGAACTAGCACACAGCAGTTTATTATCAAGGTACAGCTTCAACGCCACAAAGAAGATAGATGGAATTAATAACGCAGTAGGACTGGAAAAATTCTTACAAATGGGAGAAGAAAAAGCAGCTGTATATCAACAGACATTTTGAGGTTCTCAAGCTAAATTTGAGCGTTACTGCAAATAAGGTAAATCGTCTTCTATGACTTTTCAGTAGAGTATCGTTTATAATAGGCGACACGCAAACTTTTTCATATCTTAAATACTCGTTTTTATTTTTTTAATTGGGTCTCTGGAGCTGTTAAGTGGGTGCAGATTATTTTTGGAGCAAACGTAACGAACGTGCTTATTTAACGATACCTGCTGGACTAAATGTTTAATTAATTAAGCTACTGAAACTTTCTTAACTTATTCAGTTAGTTAATATTTAATGGTTTGCTTAATTCGCTAAGAGGGTAACTTACCTGCATGATTACGAGAAACCATGCCCTAGGAGAGCGAATTTGTCACTAAAGTGGACACTATAACACAGCTTCTAGACGAGTTTAATTCGGACATCGATTTGCACCAAGTTTTGCACCTAAGAAACACGAAGAAGGAAGTTTCAGACAGCACAGATCCATTTGAAAATTTCCCTTGTCGACTTAACTTTTACTTTTATTACACCTTGGGTATTTAAAAGTCACATTTTTAATTCCAAAATGCTTTTACTTTAAATACATCACATTTAAATTTGAATTTAAAAAGTTTTATTTTGCAAGGCGCACTACTTGGATTAACCAAAAATAAACTCTGCTCATATTTTTAATCACTAAATTATTTTAATACGCTTTAGCCTCATTTGTTCATTACAGAGCTTACATTAACTACAAGTGGCAATAAATTTAAAAGCTTTTACGCGGCACCTGAAAGTCCAACATGCCTGGGCTGACGCTCGCTGAAAACTGCCAGGTTTTCAGCTCGCGGTCGGAAAAGTCGCGAGCGCGGCACTTAAAACCTACAAAAGGGCAACTCCATTGTTGTAAGGGCAACAATGTGTTTCGCATTAACCGCAACAGTTGGACTGGTTCAAGTGTAACCAGTTAGACGCTCGGCGTCGCCGTCCGTGGTGTAGCGTGCAGACGCCGTCGCGCGCAACTTTCCTGACCCCGCGATTGGGTCAAGGTTCAATGTTAATGTCATCACGTGACTGCAGTTGCATTTTGCATGGGCCTTCCTGCCGGCCGTAAAAGCTGCGAAATTTCATTAGGGGCATTAAATACTTACGAAGCAATTCCCGCCGAAACCAAAATTTCCTGTCACAATTTTTTATGGCTTTAATGCATTGCGAACAAGGTTTCAGGGTTTAATGCTGCGGGCTTCCACGAGCCTGCGAAGTTCGCCAAATAAAAGAGAAAGGTGAATGGAGATTAACATTAAAAGTTAGGATCCGGCAGATCCGAATCGAGTCAGAGACATGGCCATAAAATCTCTGCAGCTGGTGATTTTATTTATGAGTGCAAGTGTTGCTTACGTTAGTAAAACAAAGGAAATTTCCACCGGAACGTCGGCGGCATGAATAGCAATTAGGCTAATTCTATTCATTTTATCATGGCTATTTGATTATATCTGAAAAACCTCTGCTTCCAAGTTATCAGCTATTCAATCTTCATCTATTTATAGATTACTATTTTTCAGTATATAATTTCAAAATTGAGGTTACTGTAAACTTTCCCTATAAGGCTTTAATGACAACTCATTTAAATAAATTTATAGTATATTGGCATTTATTTAAAATTTTTAACTTTGACTGAACATGCCCCTAATATTCCCACAAAAACTGTTAAATAAACGTGAAACTAATGAGAAAGAATAGCTAAGATAATAGCACCTACTGAATTTCCTGTAACAGTTAGAGCTAAACGACTGAAAACAATGCTCAGATTGCGTGAAAAGGCATACAGTTTCCTCAGAATACTAATGAAGCAAGGGCAATTTTTTTAATATTTTATTATTGACAATATCCACATGGCATGCTACAAAACTGCAATGCTGCGATGGCTGCGCAGTACGCCCTTAACCGACCAAAACGCTTTCCTCATTTATTTTTGTTAACAATATTAACATTCCATAAATATGTTTGTGCTAATAATCTTTTCTAACAGTAATTCCTTCATAGAAAATGTCTCGGTGACTTTAATGCAAAAGCAGGCCACGATGGAAAAGAACACACAGTAGGAAAATATGGAGTGGGAGTTCGTAATGCCATAGAACAACGTCTGTTACAGTTTTGCAGTGAAATAAAATTCACCATACAAAGCACATATTATAAATTACCACCACTTAGGCTATATGCATGGCGACCTCTTGCTCATAATAATAGTAGAAACATCATAGTGCGCAACCAAATACAAAGTGTAACCAGTTCGGATTGCCTATACTACAAATAGACAAAAAATTTCAATTTTCGAGAAAAAGTCATTCTACATAAAAATTATGCTTGCGTTGGAATTCTCAAAAAGAACGTTATCTGTTCGATTTAATATACAGGGTGCTTAAAAATTATAAAAATAATAAAATCCTAGAAAAGTTAAGTACCAAAAAACTTAACGCTATGTGAATCGTAATTAAGAAAAGTTGTTTGGAATTAAATTTTATATTTAAATTTAAAACCATGGCCTACTAGTCAAAACTAAACATTTTGGGATATTTTGGAACTGACCTCCTTTTTTAATACTTTCGAAAAAGCAATTTTCTTTAAAACTTATGCTTTATTAAAAACATTGGTTATCACATTATTTTTTATACAGGGAGCTGAAAAACCCAAAAACATTAATTATGCATTTAAGAAAAAGAATAGCAAAGTAAGTAATAAGGATACAACAATATAAAACTATTCTACTTGAACTCCGCAAAGTTCAACAGACCTCTCCAACCTTCTTCTAAATTCTGCATATGTGGAGTGGATCATTTCTTGATTTACTTGGGCTATTGCTTTAACAACTCTGATTTTCAGGAGACCAACATTGTGTTGCATAGGTTGTTCGTACACTCTTTCTTTCAAAAATCCCCAAACAAAATAATCAAGTGACGACAAGTCGGTAGATCTTGCTGGCCACTGAATAGGACCAAACCTTCCTTGTCAAGAGACCGAACCATTCCTGTTCGCCTAAGAGTCTGACAGTTTTATCTGTTGCCGAACCTCTATAACTTCAGCCAAAATACGCTAGCATCTTCAATGGACGACCATTCCTGACCTCCCCGCCTCCGCCTCGAAATACACTAGTCGGGGATAAACCCCTTGTTTACTGGGCACTACGCATTTTCCAGGAGGCCGCCTTGTTGTTCACCAGCTCAACAGCTCCGTCCAGGTAAAACCTTTCAACGCCCATCATTATTTATCCTTCAAGAGACCGCCCCGTTATTCACCAGCATTACAGCCTCGGTTTTATTGAACCTGTCAACGCCAGGCATTGCGCAGTACGCACGCTTCAAGAGCCTAAAACCCCGCCACAGCCCTGTCCAGGCCTAAGCAGCCCTCAGGTTTTACTTTTCCTCTTGCTACGCCTCGCGCACTGATCAACCGCCTTTTCGAGGCTTTGCCAACCCCAAGCCTGGAATCATCGTTCCGTAGAGCACTAAGAACCACCAACGTAATCACGCACTCTAATTACTTAGTTTGGAACTACTGTACAGATATATGTATAAATATATCTGCCAATTAAATAAAATCACACTTAATCAGTATTTGCCCTAGTATTCGTATTACCATACCAACTCCATGGAAGCCAATCTGAGGAAGATACTTATTGTTTTCAACTACTAAGAACAGACAATAAAAAGATAAAAAAATGTGAAACAAAATGACAAAAAGAAGAAAATATAGAAATATGTTACATCAGTCATCCAGGAAATTTGGGCCGAGTACGTCCATGTGTACATTTAAGTAATTTGCAAACTTCCCATTGCTACAGTTAATATCCGATAAATTCTGGCAAGTTTGAATTGCCTTTTCAATTCTCGATATATCGCCTACGAGACGCCTGGTAATGTAATCGGAAAATTTAACCTCGCAGACATGCAAAGCTAGTACTCTTTCTAGTGGTTGCTCATTTTAACTGCGACATGTGTTAATTGATTCGCGAGTTGAGTGTTCCCCGTTGTTCATAGCAATTCAAATTCAAAACAACATAAAACTTGTAATCTGCATAAGAAGTTAAAAACATTACAGGGGAGCACAGAAGAACAACCACCGATTACAGCATTATGGGAAAAGTTGTCAAACACGAACGGATATACAAGGCGAAGTAATAAGGTAGACTGAAAATATGCAGATTTTTTTTTAAGATAGCGAGCTTGGTGAAGAAGAACAAATACGTATAGAAGGACTAAATGGCCCACCAACTACTAAAGAAGAAATACAAAGATCAATTCAACAAAAGATATGGGAAGGCAATGGGCATCGATGACATACCAGGAGCATTAATCAAATTTATATCGCATTGAAGTGCTTGTGAAATTATTTAATGCCGTTTATAATAACAGAAAATTCAGGAAGACAGGTTAACACCGTCTTTTATTTTAATCCCCAAGGTAAATCTGAAAAAAATTCAACAATATAGAACGTTTAACCACATGAGCCTCGTCCTTACTCTTTCTGCATATAATATTTTTGTTCGTTTTAAAGTGCACAGTAGTAATCTTCCCAGAGGCAATAAACGGTGGAAGTATTTACACTAATAGAGGTTATTAATCTACATTAAGATCAGCACATAGTGCTTAACTTCGATTAGAGTTAGTGATAGAATATAATAAGATAATATAATAAATAAAACGTTATTGGGTCGTACAGCTTTGAAAGATACATTTCATTCGCGCAATTAACACCTTCGCACACACAGAACATGTCACTTTGAATAATATGATTGCTGGCATACCAAGGTGAATTGGTGATTGTTCGATTAGTGTTCAATTTAAAACTGTGAAGAGTCTCCAGTTTGGGACTGCTTGAAGTACCCCAGAATTGAACTTCATATGTGCAGATGAACTTAAGAATCACCTTGTAAATAGTAAGATTACTTTCAAGGTAAAGCTTAGACTTACGTCCAATAAACCAATAGAGTTCGGACAACTGTATCTCAAGCTGTTTTGTCTTTGTGAATATGTTTTTCCTTCATAATACGCATCTATCCAGATGTATATCTTTATAGTTGGCACTATCTCCTTGCGGTATTTGTTGGTTATTTAACACCACAGGACAATTTTCTCTACGTAGTGCATATGCAACATGTGTAGATTTTAACCCTTTGGCTCTAATTCTTTATTTCCTCAGCTACATATTATTTAGAGTTGGATCAATGACCTTTGAAGGCAATTTGAGGCCAACATAAGATCTTTGCTGGTGGCCAGTAGCGCTGTATCAAAGCCTACTATATAGTAGGCTTTGGCCGTATAATCAGCGAATGTGGCAATGGTAGTGGTCGGTGCTGAGCAACGCTAATTAATTATTCCTCTAGCAATTCTTTAATGACCTTCCCGGTATTAAGGTTTCTCAGTTCGCTCGGGAGTTGGCCCCAGGCAGCAGCCTGTATAGAGCGTATCCAGTTCTTTACTAACGAATCAATCTCGACGATTGTTTTTGACGATACTACATGGTAATACATGGTCATACACATAATAAACTGGAAATGGTGGTTAAGTAAATCGCAATTCAAGTTATAGTGAAAAGATGTCCAGATGCTAATCGTGACATGTTTGCCTACCTTGTAGACTTTGCAAAAACCTTCGATAAGGTACAACGAAAAGGCTCATTAATGTTATATGCAGCAACTACATCATTGACAGCAAAAACGCAATAATAATATTGCAAGTAGATACCGGTAACCAAAGTTCCAGTGCGAATCTAGGATCGAACATGATATGAAGTATCCATTAGAAAGGACACCCTTTTCTTTGCACCAAGAATGCGTGTTGTCTCTGCTCCTTCTCATTGTGTACTGTAAAGTACTTTTTAAAAAGCCTTTAGACAAGAAACTTAGTGGAATTAGAATCAATGGTACACACATGAGCAACATAAAATATACGATGCTTCTATCCGATAGTGTCGAAAGTAGCAAGTAGCAAGAGTTAGCGAAAGGTATGGATTAAGCCTCACTGCTAAGAAAAAAAAGAGTAATTTTTCGCAGCAAATGACAAGACATGTACGGAAGGAGCTATTCAAAATGAAACGTTGAAAAGAGTTTCCACAATCGTGTACTTGGGATCTATGCTTATAGTGAAAACTGGGATCGCTCGCACAGAACAAGCAAGAATTCCATTTAATCAACTTAGAAGCATCCTACTTCACACCAAACTAAACATAAAACTAGGGGGTAGAGTTCTGAGAGATTGTGTCTTTTTCGTTGTAGCGGGTATTCTAACCGTCTTATCAGCAGGTGGTTTGCTTGGAAGCTATGCTAGACCTGAGTGAGTGACAAGCACCATAGATGCAATATAACGAATATAGCGAGTGATTGATAACATCTTCAAACAAATTAATACGTCTTGCGGACCAGCAGAGACGCCGAAAAAATACAGCAGAGGACCCTTAGTAGCCAAACAAACAATTACCTTATGAGGATCGATGTAGTAAAATCATTTGGCACACAACCCTGGAACAATAACAGTTAGCACTTTAATTCGCAAAGAGTTTCAAACTATTCAAGAAATGAAAACCAGGTCATGCGACTACAGTCATTCCACTTCGGTTATTCGATTCCGCGCAATCATTCACTCTGTCTAAATACCAGCGATATTTTGATTATTATGACGCTAGTTGTTAATCGCGTACTATATGCATTGTTATATGTAATTGTGTATATGTGAGTGCATATTGTTGATTTTTTTAGAGTTATCGTTATCCACATATAGATAATATTTCCAAATACTCAAATATATCAACTTCATTGCGCAAGCCCGTGATAAGCAAGCCACCTGCTGACTTAAGACGGTCAGCGCATTTATCGAGAGTTTCTCTTGCAGGATTTATTGCTCTGTATCGTTTAGCCTTTCGCGGGAGCTACTTATTGCTGCTGTACGTGGCAATGTATGCCTGCTACACAGTTTTTATAAGGCGTGGAGGTTTGTACGCTAACAGAAGCAGCACGTAAGTAGCTAGACATATGTTGACATTAGTGTTACAAAAAAATGATAAAAATCTCGTGGGCGCATTGCATTATAAACATTCAAGTACGACAACGAATAAGAAAAGAAAAAATATCTAAATACTGTATGAACACAATGTCAAATACTTCATTGTGTTATGAGAAGACAAAACTATAGACTACTACAGCTGACTATCTAAGAAAAGGCAGAAAAAAGAAGAGGGCCAGGAAGAATAGTCCTCCCATAAAAAACCGAGGCAGTAGTCTAAAATGACAGCCATCGATCTATTAAAGCAGAAGTAGATAAAACAAAACTGGCTAGACTGATCGCTGAAGTCATTGAAGGAAGGGGGTAGGAGACAAGAAGACCAGTTACTTGCTCTAAAAAATACATTTTTCAACAACTGTTAAAAAAAGGGCACATGGCTTGGCTATCGCTTCGTCAAAAGAAGTAACATTTTCACGCTCTAAAATCGTTAATTTCACGCACTTAATACAAAAATAACATTATTTATTTTATAACACCATAAGCGACGTGCGCACCAGGGCGCAAGAAATTTTCGAGTATCAGGCCGCGAAAAATATAATTTCTACATAGTGGGCGAAATGAGTGTTCTTTGGCGCATTCGAATTACTTTTCTGCATCCACGTAACGGTCTAAGCTAAAAGTGTAATTCTCATGCGTATGAAAAACACTCATTTCGCGCAGAAAAATAACTACTTTTATCTACGACCACCACTAAAAGTAGGCTTTTTAGCGCTAGCTTGTTCCACTAAAAGTGACGTTTTATAGTTTGCCGTGGTTAAAGAAATCAGCTGTTTACTTTTAGCCCACGTGCTAGAAGTGAAGTGAGGTTATAAAACTACAATTTCGAACTGGAAGTGAAGTTGTAAAGTTATTCTAGTTGCTACTTGCGTTACAGGTAAAGTGTTTTTGAAATAGTTAAAGCGTTATGTAATAAATACAGTCAGATGTGGAGTATTAATAATTACCTTTCGTAACTGACCTTGTCAGCACTGGCTTCGGAAACATTCGCCCGCACGGCATGGGCTACTGTTTATTATGACATTAACTAGAAGTGTAGTAGATGCAAACGTTTGTTAAATCGATATTTATGGATTAATAACAGTAAAATTAAGGTCGTAGATAAAATATTGTATGCAACGCGTGCTAAAAGTCGTTTATGCACGAGACATGTTATGAAACTCAGCCTTCGGCTCATGTCTCGTGCATAAACGTCGACTTTTAGCACTTGTTGCATAAATAGCTATTCCGTAGCTTTTCAAATTATTTTACCAGCTTACTCAATTAATCTAATAGTTTTAAAAACGTAGTCACTTTTCGTAAAAAACGAATGATTAGCAAAATAGTAAGCAGGCTTTGAAATTTACGTTGGCATTATTTCATTTTCAAATACCATTGATTGGCTTTTTGCCAAAAAATGTTAAACCGTTTATTGTTACAATACAATTTTGCTGCTGGAAACGAACATTAATCGAGGAACCATGCACAGCATCCGTATAAAGCAATACAGCTGGGATTTTTACACAATTCAAAGGCAGTTTTTGTTGTTGTAAAGCACGGAAAAACTAATTCAATTGTTTAGATGCAGGTATTTCCACACGTTTGAACTATTTTGCATTGGCCTCGTTTACATTCCTAAAGTTATAGCTTTATTTGTTAGTGGTTGTTTCTAAAAAATGGGATAGTTACAGTTACTAAAAATTCAAATAAAATTTTAAATGTAAAACGACGTTGAATTTAAATATTTATTCATCAACATTGGTAACTACGTACAAATAAGTCGTTTGTACCTCCAAGAAATTTTTTAAATAATATTACTCATTTAGATTTAATCGCAAACATGTGCCCTATTTTGATGCCTGTTTTTAACTTTAATATCTAATTTACTATATAATTCTAAAAAACTGAAATAGTATATCCCATCTCTCTATTCAATTCGACTTACCTTCTTTCCTACATTTACTCAGGAGATGAGTCGTGAGCTTCTGATTACTCTGATTAATTTAAAACTTCAATTTACGTAATTGCTATCTGAACGACGACAATATTAATGAAAACATTTTTACATGCAAAAGAAAGTGAGCTTCATTCAGTATTTCAACAGAAGAGTATCGGAAAATTTTTAAAGAAATATAATACAAAACTTAGAAAAACGTAAGGTTTGCGCTTTTGTTTGGTAACAAATGGATATTGTAACGTAGTGAACTAATACGTTGCATAAACAACTGTTTGAATAATAGTGATTTGTGCAAAATGTACTAGTAATCAACTTATTGTCATCGTAAGTGAGAAGTGTGATGCAGTTCATGATAGAGCTTGATATGCCATTTGACTAAGCCTACATAATTAAATGGAGTTGTAACATGCCAGATATCGCTTACTCGAAAACGCAGCATATTACCACCTGAAACCGAAATTTCCTGTCATATGTTTTTATGGCTTTAACGCATTGCGAACAACGTTTCAAGATTTTATCTATCGAGCTTCCGCAAACCTGAGAAGTTAGCCAAATCAAAGAAGAAGGTGAAGGGGGATTAACATTATAAGGTAGAAATTGAATTACATGAAATTTCCTGTGGCAGATCAAAATCAAAGTCAGAGATGAGGTCATCGAATCTCTACAGCTAGTGATATTACTTACGTGTGCAAGTGTTGGTTGCCTTCTTAAAACAAGAAACATTTTCACCCGACTGCACAGGTTAATGATTGTAATTTTAACATGTCACATCTACCGAGATTTCTTTATGAAAGCATGAAAATGAAAAACAGGTTTTCTCAATTCCGACTGTCCGTCTGTCTCTCTGTCTGTTGGAGGAAGACGACACTTTGCATGGGGACTATATGCCCATCTGATAAGAAACCGAGAATATTTCGGTAAAATATATACAGGGTCAGCACTTTAAAAAATGATTTTTTCCTAGTTTTGCTGTAACTCAAGAACTATTACTTAAATGAAGGTAACATTTTGCACATAGCTCAGGTTTTTACGCTTGATTAAAAAGGCCAAATTTTAATCCAACATATACAGGATGAGCACCTTCAGAAAATACATATTTGTTTATTTCTGCGTTGACTAAGAACTAAATAAAACTAATAATTTGCACAAAGCTCAGGATTTACCCTTGACACAAATAGGACCCAACAGATGTTGTAAAAGAGTCAAAAAGGGGCAACACAAAGTGCGTTCTATTTAATGCAGCCGCGTATCACAGAGACGCGAGAAGGGGAGGGGGGTCCTGCATTCGTAGGTGCTGAAGTTCGAACACCACCGTCGCAATTTTTTTTTATTTGAAGATAGATGTAATTCCATTACGAAGTGTTTTCGTTTATTGTTTCCGTATTACCACGAACGTCCTAAGTAAAGCCGTCTACAGATTTTTGTAATTGAATGTAGTATGTGATTCTGTCCATTGAGCTGGAACTTTATTTTGTTGCAGGCAATCATTAAAATGAGCTGTCAATCTTGAGGGTAAATTAGGTTTTCCGTATTTGACAAAAGGTCAAAGGTTAAGGTCATTTCAATTTCCCCAACTGGGGGCGGGCTGCTATAGGGACCTTCCGTCCCTCTTCAGCCAAGAACGGGAAACTCGGGATGGGTGAGAGAAAGGAGGAGTGGAGACTGAAAGAAAGGTCAGGAAAGATGGAGAAATACTGCCCCGGCATTCATTTCAGAGAAGGTACTCTGTTGACTCAGGAAAACCACATAAAAACCTGAATCAAGACAGACGGTCGCGACAATCGAACCCACGACCTCCCGAATGCTAGGTAGGCGTACATCGCACTAGGCTACGGAGCTCAGTTCCGTATTTGAGTAATTCAGCTGGGCCCGGTGCTCTTCCATTTTTCATCAATTTTAACGATGATTACAATTCTTCTTTGATGACCCTAATATTCATTGTTATGTTTTAGCGAGATCTTCAGTAGCGTGCTGCGTCCTGTGCATTGACATTTTAAAATTAAAAAGTACACATTTCCTAATAAACATTAACATATTTTACAATCGCTACATTAATGGAATTGCATTTGATTACATGTGTTTTTTTTTAATTTATGATATATATGAAAACTGATACATACCACTGTCATGTCAGAGTTCAAAACCAAACGAAATTCCAATATTAAGGGTAAAACCACATTTTAAATTATGAGTTTTTCCAACTGCTGTGAATAGTAATCCCAGTGAATGATTTAATCTCTCTAATCATATTCTTTCTCTTATTATGGGCTAGTGGTCTGTTTTAACCACCTAATCCTTCTGGTTTATTACTCTTCTACAGGTAAATACTGTGACCTTGAACAGTGTGTTCACTTCTTGCTATGCCTTTACTGCAATACAAGACAGAATTTATGTTGGTATTTACTCGAAAACCGCATTTATAGAAAAACCCCATCAAAATAAGTACTTTCAGAAGGTTTTTCAGCATGTTTCAGATATATTGCTTTAAAAATAAAATAAAACAAGCATTTATACTTAGAGATGCCATTTGTGTAGAAAAGCCTCCAAAATTTAGATTTTCAGGCATTCTAAGCATTTTACTTGAACTTCTAGGCAGTTTCCCTGAACTTCCGCTGTTTAGCCTGTAGTTATATTTTTCTTTGTGGTTTTAGTGATGTGTCTCTCCCAAAGCAGTGAATTTAACTGTCCTATACATGTTCCTGTTTGATCAATTCTACTTTTTATTTCTTTTTTTCGTGGTTCCATTTTTTCATACGTCAACTCATACATGCTTAAATCTACATGTTGCTTCTACGCTTTTCTTTAATTTCTAAATATGTTACTTCTTTTTTCTTCGTAGTTAAGTTTTCAGTCTTAAACCTTGCTATTATACTGATTTTCCTACAGCTCTCACAGCTTTTCCTGTAACATTTTTTGTAGATGGAAGTTATATAGGCCTAGGTCCATTCACTAAGTATTCCTTCTCCTCTTACAGTTTTACCGGACATGTTGATAACTATGTTAAATAGTTTTTCAGACCATAATTTGATCATCGCTAGCAATATTTCTTCTGGTCCTGCAGATTTATTATTTTTTGTAGATTTTATTATAATTCCAACTTCCTCTAAGTTAACTAGTATTTTTTCCTGACTGTTTACCGTATTTGTTGCTTCCTTGGTTATACAGTGCTTTCGTAAAGTAGTTGATAAATGCGTTAAAAATTCAAGGAATAAATTTAGGAAGAAAGATACCCTGAGAACCATCGATTTTTAGTTTTATTTAAGCATTTTTCCAAATAAAATGCATACATACAAAGTGACTCGCGTCATCGATGTTTTTTAAATGGCAACCCCCTTTTTTATTACGGAATTTGCAAGAACACATTTTTTTATTTACGCTAAACTGATTTTTTCGTATAGGTCACATTACCAAAAACTAAGAAACACAATTTTAAAATTGCAAAATAGGTACTTCATATAATTTTAGAAAGTAAGATTTTACGTTTTTGTGAATAACAGCATTAATAAAAACATACAGGTCGTCTTGTCTACTGTCAGGCAGACAACGGTGCACAATTTGAACATTTAATCTAGTTCTTACTTACCTCGTCTGAAAAACGAAGGAAGTATTCTAATCACAAAAAAATCACCTTCCGAGATTTCTTCAGATCTTCACGTTTCAGGGTCCCTAGATGATGAAAAACAGGTTTTCTCAATTCCGTCTGTCTATCTGTCTGTCTGTTGGCGGTATAACTCAAAAAATATTTGTCGGAAGCAGACGATATTATGCATACACATTATATATATACCTGGAATGAAATCGGAAAATTTTCAGACAAATATATACAGGGTGAGCAGTGATCATCTTAAAAAATAAAATTTTGTTTATTTTTTATTCAACTTAGTAATAGATACAAGTAAGTAATAATTTGTACACAGTGCAGGGTTTATTCTTACGAAAAATGGGAGCCAACAGATACAGAATAACTGTTTGAAGATACAAAAACGAGGCACAAATTCGCGTTTTACTAAGTATATAGAATGGGACCAACACATATCGAGGATGAAAGACACTAGACAAGTAAAGGTGGCCAGAGATAACGTTCCACGAGGAAGGCGTAGTCCAGGCAGACCAAAGAAAAGATGGAAGGATAATTTGGGATAACACAAGCTGTAAGCTTATATACAAGTAGAAGAAGAAGACGAAGTCTAAATATAGCTGCGATGCAGGAATACGAGAGGTCGGTCCTTCGTGGCGCAGATAGAAATTGCCGGTTCCCTTAAAAATCTCACAAAACGTTGTGGGGTGCACACGCGGTAGGCCTGCCGTTCCAATTCGACCACCGGTAACGTTTTTTTTTATTTGAAAATTTATTTAATTTATTAGAAACGTGAAGATATTTTTACTCCTAACTTAATTTGATTTTTAAAATTATTTATTGTCATAATATGGAAGGACGGAAGTTCTGGGTAAAGCCTATTATAGATTTTTTTGAAATTATCATTGCAATTAAATTTAGTATTTTGCAATTTTAAAATTATTTTTCTTAATTTTTGGTCATGTGTCCTACTCGTATAACCAAAAATAAGCTTAGCGTAAGTAAAAAAATGCGCTCTTTCAAATTCCGTAATAAAGAAAGGGGGTTGCTATTTGAAAAAAACATCGATGACGTCATACCTCCTACGCGGTCACCCTGTATGTATAGATTTTGTTTGAAAAAATGTGCAAATAAAAATAAAAATAGACGGGTCCCAGCCTTTTCTCCAAAGGTTATTCCTTGAATTTTTAACGAATTTATCCACTGTATATTCATGTCTACTTTTTCTAATAATTTCGATATAGTAACTCTTTCACTGTTCTTCTTGTATAATAGATATACTACATGTTATTTCGTGTATGTATTTGTCTTTAAACATTTAATTTTTCTCCACGTTACCGGACTTCTAGCACTTCCTCAGTATTTTTGAATATCCGCTCTTTCCCAGCTTTAGTTTCTTTTCTTATTTATAAAGCTTTTCACTTTCCTATTTTTATATTTATATTTTCGTCAGCCTTTATAGTTAACCACTTCTGGTATATACTTTTCCTTTTTATGTGTTCTCTTGCTTTAAAGTTGCAGGTTTTGCTTCAATTGGCTTTGTAAGCTTTCCATAAAGTGTTCCTTTTCTATTACTGCCCTATCTTCCATTGGTCCACATACCAAAATTATATTGTATTTCTCCCGTGTATATCAAAACCTATTTTTTAATATTCGTTCTATAATATTATAAAATATTTTTTCAACGGCTACTACTAAAAGTAGGCCTTTTAGCGCTATCTTTTTTCACTAAAAGTGACGTTTTATAATTTAGTGTGTTAAAAGTGAAATCAGCTGTTTACTTTTAGCCTATGTGCTAAAAGTGAAGTGAGGTTATAAAACTACAATTTCGAACTGGAAGTGAGGTTGTAAAGCTATTCTAGCTACTTCTTGCGTTAGAAGTAAAGTATTTTTTAAATAATAAAAGAGTTATGTAATGAATAAAGTGAAATGTGTACATTTATAATTACCTTTGATAACTGACTTTGACAGGCCATCTCTTTATTATGACATAAATTATAACTGTCATAAATGCACACCTCTGTTAAATCGACATTTATGGATTAATAACAGTATGTTAAAGGCTGTAGAAAAAATATTGTGTGCAAACTCGTGCATAAACGGCCGCTTTTAGCACTTGTTGCATAAATAGCTATTTTCTACGATCATTAGTAAAAGTAGACCTTTTCCCAATAGCCTGTCCAACTAAAAATGACGTATTATACATCAGCGTGCTAAAAATGAGATCAACTGTTTACTTCTAGCACATGTGCTGAAAGTAAACAGCTGGTTTTGAATTTATATATTTTAAACTAGAAGTGAGGTCCTAAAGTTATTCTAGTCACTGTTTTCGTTAGAGGTAAAGTGTTTTTTTAAATAATTAAACCATTATGTAATAAATACAGTAAAATGTGTACTATTATAATTACCTTTGATAACTAACTTTGACAACTACCGGCTCCAGAAACAGTCGCCTACGCCGTCACGGCCTTCTCTTTACTATGACATAAATTATAACTGTCATCGATGCAAACTTTCGTTAAATCGATATTTATGGATTAATAACAATAAATTTAAGTACTTTCGGCTTCGTCTCCTTTCCTTACTACACTCCAAAAATGTGCCACCTAATTTTTCCATTTCGTTACCCTTTTTCTTAGATTCTATAGTTACTGGTATAATTAATTCGTAATGTTGGAGACTGCTATATCTTTTCATTAGGTTCGATGCAGACTTGTGATAGAAGTCAAACTGTGACATGAAAAACGATCACTCTTTACAATGCTTTATACACATTGTTGTTTAATGCCAAACTGGCAAAAATATTGGGAATCACAGTCAACTATTTAAGTGGGAACAGTGCAAACCTTTAAAAATTATAATCTCAATTTTAAAACAAGGAAACCCAATTTCGCCACAGTTATTGTGCATGAATACTGTTGCGATTTGCGTTCTTTAATTTAATGAACTATGTAGGAATATACTGTACTTTAGTTAGCTGTAAGCCATCTGTATAATATTTTAAGGTAAAATTCGTAGGAAAATGTCATATTTAAATTACAACAAGCGGATGTTTAGAAACGTGCCTTTCGCTTGGGAAGCTGGAGATATTCCAATCTCACGAATAAGATTAGCGTAAGTTTATGCAGCGTTTATTTCATAAACCGAAATATTGAGTGATGTATATGACCGGTACGTGATTAGAAGAAGCAACGGTTGCAACTCGATCATAAAAACTATTTGCAGCTGGGACCAAATGCTTTAGTAGAATTTTAGATCTTTATGGCGGTAATTTACTAAGGGTCCGAACAGGCCACATTTCCCCATGGGAAATCCTCAAGCTTGTAAAAATTCATAGAACTATTATGAACGGTCACGTCCGCGTAATGCCAAATGTCCAAAATTTAGACCAGCTCTGATAGGTTATTGGGAACTTTCTAACCACCGAGCTTTCTTGGTCAGAATGGACTTAGAATTAAGTTAGTTAATAAGAAGATGTAAATACGTAAACTTAAGAATTCTGTAAACGGCAGAAAAATAAATGCAAGTATTTGTATCTACTTAAGTGTTCTTATTAATTCTCAGTAGCTTTGGTCTTCGTGTCCGAGTGTGTTTCAATTAAAAGGATTGCCAGTTACCCCGACTTTAGGCGTCTCGCAATAGTGGTGATCAAGCGGTGTAATTTATAACTTATTTAAATCGCACGACAGAAGATTTCTTTTGTTTCGAAGTCGGTCCAAGTGCAAGCGTTGAAATATACAAGGGGAAGCACGTGAACAGGACGGGAAAAAGCATCTAATAAACTGAGGCGGTACAACGGAAGCGGTCATTCCGGGAACGGCGTAGAGGCTGGGGACGGCGTCACGTAAAAGTGGCAACGTTGGAAAACCAGCGAGCGTCGAGGAGGTGACGGCAAGGAATCCGTGGAGGCGGCCAGACAACAGGAGGGCAGTCATCCGAAGGGGCGGCGTAGATAAAATCCAGGAACGTCGAGGAGTGAATGCAGGAAATTCCGTGGTCCAACGGGAGCAGTCAATCCGGGAACGGCGCAAGGAATCCGTGGAGGTGGCCAGACAACAGGAGGGCAGTCATTCGAAGGGGCGGCGAGGCAGCATTCTGGGAACAACGTCAGTAAAACTGACAACGAAGAAAAACCAGTGTAGTGCAGTAAAAGCCAGTAAATGTGTCGAAGTGAGTGACGGCGGAAACTCCAGAAAAAAAGTCAGGAAAGCGGCTTCAGAACAGGGAGGCGGCGCGTCCAGATCTGTGGGAATAAGACGACAGCACAGCGGGGAAAGCAGAAAATTCCAGTTGTGGGTAAGTAATACTTGTTGTTTGTTTCGGAATTGTATGGTCTTATTATGCGATTTAGTAAGGTTGTGTATATATTTTTTTGAAATAATAGGATCAGGTATTGCTCGTAGTTGTCAGTAATAGTAAATTTTCGACGGATTGTGAACTAGTTAAGTTTTTACAGCAGCGATAGGTAATTTACGGGTTACGCAAAATTCCTGGTTTACAGAATTTAAATTTTATCAAGTGTTTCATTTAAAAGAAACAATGGTTTCCGAATACAGTATTTTTTCGGTGAGCGAATTAAAATACGTTGCTAATCTGTTGGAATTACCGGAGAAAAAGAAAAAGGCAGAGATCATAGAAGAATTGATTAAAGCTCAACATTCGGTAGAGGACATTAAAGTAGAATTAGGTGCCTGGGAGGAAAACCCTCGGAAGGACAAGTGGGAAGAATTAGCTGAAAGGGAACGAAGAGAAAGGTTAGAATTAGCTGAAAGGAGAGAAAGGTTAGAATTAGCTGAAAGGGAGCGAGAAGAAAGATTGGAGGTAGCTAGATTAGATGCTCAAGTGAAAATTGCTCAGGCCCAAGCTCAAACGACAAATGAAAATGTACATGATGTCAATGCAATTAGGAATATGTCCTTGAATATGACAAAACAATTGCAACCTTTCAAGGATGACGGTGACATGGGATTGTATTTAACGAATTTCGAGCGGGTTTGTGTGCAATTGAACTTCTCCAAGGAATCGTGGCCAATTCGATTGACGAGTGTGTTGTCACCAACAGCGAATGAGGTCGTGGCTCGATTAACAGAAGAGGACAGCAAAGATTACGACAAAGTCAGGGCTAGTCTGCTAAAAAAATATCAGCTAACAGCAGAAGTTTTTAGAACGAAATTTCGGTACGGGAAACGGAAAACCGACCAGAGTTATGCGGAATTTGCATACCAACTAAAAACCAATTTCCAGGAATGGATCAAGAGCGAAGAAGCGGAAGGAAACTTCGACAAGCTAACTCAACTGATGTGCTTGGAGAAATTTTATAGTTCGTTGCCAGGAGAGATGAAATTCTGGGTGGAGGACCGAAACAAGTCCAAGACGATGGAGGAAGCTGCAGAGCATGCAGACACATACGTCACCAAAAGAGGACCCGGTACAGAACGGCAATATAATGGAAACTTCAAGACATCGAAAAATAAGTTCGAAACTAAGCCGACGTCGAACTTGAAAAATGACTTAGGGAAAAGTCAGGTGCAAACGGAAAGTGTTGTCAAGGAAAACTTGGACAAACGCAGTTTCGACAGACGAAGGCCGGGGAAGTGCTTTGGATGTGGTGCAGTAGGTCACTATAAAGGTTCACCGGAATGTCCCAAAACACAAGTCGTTTTAGCAACGATAGGCCAGAGCAAGAACGAGGAAGGTCTGCTAGAACCTTATACCATAATAGCGAAAGTAAATGGAGTGGAAGCAAAATTACTACGAGATAGCGGAGCCAGCTATGATATCGTGCACACAAATTTAATCAAAGGAGCCGATTATACAGGGAAATATGTATATGTGCAAGGACTCCTGAATGAAGAATGTGTGGCGTTACCAGTTGCGAAGGTAAAATTAAATTTGCCAGAAATTCAGGTGGAAACTGAAGCAGCTGTAGCGAATCGTTTGCCTCGAGATTATACGTATCTGCTATCGAATAGAACGTGGGAGATGCTGCCGAAGGAAAAGGATGTGGTAATTCAACAAGTGCTCGCATTAACGAGAGCGCAGGCGAAGGCTATAATGGAAAAGGAAAAGGTTCACGATGAAAATAAAGAAACGAATGCCGAAGTAAAGAGTTCAGAAGACGGAAAAGATTCCGACGAACAGGGAGAAGAAGCGGAAAAGGAGATTGGGTATAAATCACCGAGCCTGGAAAAGGACGAACAATTTTCAATACCTAAATCGCATGTCGATTACTCGGACATAACACAACTAACACCGACAACCTTAAGAATGCTGCAAGTAGAAGACCCAAAATTAAAGGAGTATTTTGAGATGGCAGAATCAAAGAAGGAGAACAATGGAGCAAAATTCTACATTGCTTATGGAATACTGCACAGGAGAATTACTGACAAATTGGGTCGGAGCTTTGAACAAGTGATGGTGCCAGAAAAATTACAAAGCAAGTTGCTAGATATCGCACATGATAACATGTGGATGGGACACTTGGGTTGTAACAAAACCATTGACAGGATCAAGCAGAATTATTGGTGGAATCAGATGGGACGAGACGTGAAAAACAAAATCAAGTGCTGTGACGTTTGCATGCGCGTAGGGAAGTCCACTGATAGAAAAAAAGCTCCAATGTGTAGAGTGCCAGTAATCACCGAACAGTATAAGCGAGTAAATGTGGATATTGTAGGACCTTTAGCGAAAACCGAGAAGGGAAACAGATATCTACTAACGCTAATTTGTAGTGCTACAAAATTTCCTGACGCGATCCCATTGAAAGTAGCAGATTCTGAATCGGTGGTAAAAGGGTTATTAAATATATTTTCGCGAGTAGGATTTCCATCCGAAATCCAGATGGATTTGGGCACTGTATTTACCAGCAATCTAACGACCGAATTTCTTGACCGATGTGGTATAAAAATCATACACAGTTCAGCATATCATCCGCAATCAAACGCAGTAGAACGATTCCACGGCGTATACAAGCGAATCCTAAGAGCATTGTGTTACGAAAACGGAAATGAGTGGGATGAATATATCGATCAAGCGCTTTTCGCTTTAAGATGTGCACCGCACGCGGCACACGGATTTAGTCCTGCAGAATTGGTTTATGGACGTCAGATTAGATCTCCATTAAACATGATCAAGGAGTTGTGGGTTGGAAAGGAAACCAACGAACCGGTAGTAGTGTACATATTAAAGTTACTCGATAGGCTAAGGCAAATGCAGGAAATCGCGAAAACGGCGACTTTGGAAGCGCAAACCAAATCAAAAAGTTATTATGATCTGAAGGCGAAGGCTTCATGTTACGAGGTTGGCGAGAAGGTTATGTTATATCAGCAAGCCAGGACCAACAAATTGCAGATGCAATGGACTGGACCCAAAGAAATTGTGGAGAAAATTTCCGATACGAATTATATAATTAAAGAAATATCGGGAAAACGTAAACAAACTCTTGTCCACGTCAATTTGTTGAAACCTTATTTTGAAAAGGCTGAAGTTATTGCGATAGTAATCAAACAACCTGGGGAAGAAGGAGCAGAACTCGATCTTCCAGAACTGGAAATAGAAGACACCGAAATCTTAAGTGCTTCGGAAGTGTTGAAACAAGCCAAAGGGGTAGGAAAACTCACGGAAACCCAAATGAAAAGCTTGGAGGAATTAATCCAAGAATTTCCAGGGTTATTTTCAAATCGACCCGGAAGAACCAACTTAGTGGAACACGATATTGCTCTCAAGGAGGAAAAAATTATCCGAACTCGAGCGTATTCACACTCACCGAGGGTACGCGAGATTATCGACAAAGAAATCGATAAAATGTTAAAATTGGGAGTAATTAGGCCCAGTAACAGCGAGTATTCATCGCCTATGATGATTGTGGAGGCTGAAGGGAAGGATCCAAGGCCTGTGATCGACTACAGAGCGTTAAATGCTATTACGGTGCCACAGCAACATCCTGTTCCTAATATAGAAGCATGTGTGGAAAAATGCAGCAAGGCCAGATACCTGAGTTTAATCGATGTAGTAAGAGCCTACTGGCAAATAGGGATGACTGAAAGAGCAAGTAAATATGCTGCTTTCATAACGCATCGTGGAGTTTTCGAACCAGTGACGTTAGCGTTCGGGCTGCAATCTGCTCCATTTTCGTTTCAGCGGCTAATGGACACCATATTGGAGGGAATGGACGATTTCGCAGAACCATTTTTGGACGATGTGGCGGTACATTCGATGACTTGGGAGGAGCATTTAGGACATCTACGTGCGGTATTCAAGGCAATGCATCAAGCAGGCCTAACGATAAAGGCTAAGAAGTGTGAGTGGGGAAAAGCCGAGGTGATATATCTGGGACATAAAATAGGTCAGGGATTTAGACAACCGTCGGAGGTAAAGGTAGCGGCCATACAGGAGTTTCAACGTCCCCAAACCAAACCGGATATTCGATCATTTCTCGGGATCACTGGGTATTATAATCAATACGTCCCGAACTATGCAGACATAGCTAGTCCACTTACAGACGCATTACGGAAAAATGCGAAAACCAGAGTAGAATGGGATGATCAGAAAGAAGTTGCCTTCCAAAGATTGAAGGACGAATTAATGAGCGGTAAGGTGTTGAGAGCTCCAGATTATTCCCGTGAATTTATAGTACAAACCGATTGTTCGAAGCGAGGAATGGGGGTGACTTTATCGCAACGAGATGCTAATCAAGAAGAGCATCCGGTGCTGTATCTGAGCAAAAAACTCACGGATAGGGAGCAAGCTTATAGCGCAAGTGAACTCGAATGTGCAGCTTTAGTCTGGGCAGTCGGAAAATTAAAGCCTTATTTGTTTCTGAGCCATTTTACCGTAGAAACGGATCACTGTCCTTTGACCTGGTTACGGCAGATGAGCAATAAGAATGGCAGATTACTGCGGTGGTCATTAATTTTACAAATGTTAAATTTCACTGTTCTCTATAAACCGGGAAAGAAATGCGGAAACGTGGATTCCTTATCTAGGTATTTTGTTTAGTTAAGTCACCGAGAACCAAAGTAGTACTGACAATTACACCAGATAACTGATGTTAATTCACGTAGGTTAGTTAAATTAGGGTAAGCATAATGAGACCATATAGTTCTGAGATTTATGACTGGTATTGCTTAAGTGCGAAAGAAGAACGTCTTGTGGTGTAAAAATCGATAGATTAAACCCCAAAGACTATCTTAATCCGGGGGCAACTGTTGCGATTTGCGTTCTTTAATTTAATGAACTATGTAGGAATATACTGTACTTTAGTTAGCTGTAAGCCATCTGTATAATATTTTAAGGTAAAATTCGTAGGAAAATGTCATATTTAAATTACAACAAGCGGATGTTTAGAAACGTGCCTTTCGCTTGGGAAGCTGGAGATATTCCAATCTCACGAATAAGATTAGCGTAAGTTTATGCAGCGTTTATTTCATAAACCGAAATATTGAGTGATGTATATGACCGGTACGTGATTAGAAGAAGCAACGGTTGCAACTCGATCATAAAAACTATTTGCAGCTGGGACCAAATGCTTTAGTAGAATTTTAGATCTTTATGGCGGTAATTTACTAAGGGTCCGAACAGGCCACATTTCCCCATGGGAAATCCTCAAGCTTGTAAAAATTCATAGAACTATTATGAACAGTCACGTCCGCGTAATGCCAAATGTCCAAAATTTAGACCAGCTCTGATAGGTTATTGGGAACTTTCTAACCACCGAGCTTTCTTGGTCAGAATGGACTTAGAATTAAGTTAGTTAATAAGAAGATGTAAATACGTAAACTTAAGAATTCTGTAAACGGCAGAAAAATAAATGCAAGTATTTGTATCTACTTAAGTGTTCATATTAATTCTCAGTAGCTTTGGTCTTCGTGTCCGAGTGTGTTTCAATTAAAAGGATTGCCAGTTACCCCGACTTTAGGCGTCTCGCAATAATACTAAAGAAAAATGTTACTCTAACGGAGCTCACTCGAGGGAGCAAACATTGTGAATGAATTATATGTCTATGTTCATTTTTGTAAATCCCTGTGTTATCTCCAAATTTTTGTTTTTCCAACTTTTGATATTCCATCGACACAGATTCGAAATCAATCCAACCTGAGGATGAGAGTAGACCAAACCCTTTTCAACCGTCGTCTAATGAAAACCCGAGATAGTGACAAAAGATTCGTTAAAACATATTATGACAGACCATTGTCTAATGTAGCATCCTTCAGAGAACACCATAATCGGTGTGGACCTAAAATCAATCCAACATGAGGACGGGAGTACACCAAGTACTCCCGAAACGTCGTGTGATAACCGACCAAGATAGTATAAAATTCCGTTAAAATATCTCGTAAGTATTGTTATGGTACTCGCTAATTGCCCCACCTTTTGGACGACATATATTTCTGCTGTGATATTCTCTTTTTATGATCCACGTAATTAAAAAGTAAAATTAATTATTTGATTTGCTAATAACAGATACCCTCCACGTAGTCCAGTCGTTGAAGGTTTTCCGCTCCGAATTCTTTGAACCTTGACCGATTGACGTGAAATTTGGTGAGTGGTTAGGGGATGACTCAAGGAGCAAAAGTGACATAGCGCCGAGGTGCGCTTTTACCCTGAGAGTAGATGCCACCTCTTCTCGGGGGTGGAAATGTGTTCACTTAAAATAACCCCGGAAATGGATAGAGGGACAAATTCTAAGTAAAAAATGTTCTATATAGTTTTTTCGATAGATCGATATTTTTCGAGCTATTCGCGATTGAAAACTTAAATTTTTCGTGATAAAAATGTATGTTTTTGGACGGTTTTTCGCGAATAAGTCGAAAACTTCGCGTTCTATCAAATAGGTTGTAATAACCAAAAATGAAGCTTAGAAAACAGGAAAGAGATTGGGTTTTTTATGAATGCTCTAGGTCCAAAATAAAAGAAGTTATGGCTCGTTGAAGAAGATTTTTTTTCCAACAACTTGGTTTGAAGTAATCAACGTTAATTAACGAAAAACCGATGCATTTTTCGGGAAAAACGTATAGAACATGTTTTGTAGCGATTGAAAAGACCTTTAAAATGAGCACTGTTAAAAGTCGATTGCATTATAACTAAGCAAGTTACGATGCAAAAACGGTGGGCCACTCGAATTTTTGAAAAAAAAATGAGCGATAAAACCCCAGCCATTCCACTAGAATTGATATTGAGCATTATCCCTTTACAAATTACTTTATTTTAGTATTACTTATGTAATCCAAAAGTTTGGGAGGGTTACAATGCGTATTTTTCGAAAAAAAAAATGATGAAAATGGAAAACGTATTTTTCAAATTTCTTAAAAAAATACCTTATTTTGAAAATACCTAAAACTAAAGAAAAAAACGTAAAAAATAATATAGTACAAAAATGTGGATTTTTTCTTAACAAACATTTTAGTTTTTTTTATTTCTGTAGGAAAAAAAATAACGGAGATGTAAATGTTAGAAGTTTGCATTATAGTGCGCGGACCACCCCTCCCGAGCCCTTCAACCCTTTACTTTTTGAATATGCAAAGTCTGAGCATATCGAAAAACTTTTGTATTACATGAGTAATACCAACATAAAGTAATTTGTAAAGAGATAATGGTTAATATCAATTCTGATGGAATGGCTGGGGTTTTAGCGCTCATTTTTTTTCAAAAATTTGACTGACCCACCGTTTTTGCATCGTAACTCGCTTAGTTATAAAGCAATCGACTTTTAACAGTGCTCATTTTAAAGGTCTTTTCAATCACTAGAAAAAATGTTCTATAAGTTTTCCCCGAAAAATGCATCGGTTTTTCGTTAATTAACGTTGATTACTTCGAACAAAGTTGTTGCAAAAAAATATCTTCTTCAACGAGCCATAACTTCTTTTATCTTAGACCTAGAGCATTCATAAGAAAAACCAATCTCTTTGCTGTTTTCTAAGCTTCATTTTTGGTTATTGCAACTTATTTTATAGAACGCGAAGTTTTTGACTTATTCGCGAAAAACCGTCCACAAACATGCATTTTTATCTAAGTTTTCAATCGCGAATAGCTCGAAAAATATCGATCTATCAAAAAAATTATATAGAACATTGTTTACTTAGAATTTGTCCCTCTATCCATTTCCGGGGTTATTTTGAGTGAATAATTTCCACCCCCAAGAAGGGGTGGCATCCACTCTCAGGGTAAAAGCGCACGTCGGCGCTATGTCACTTTTCCTCCTTGAGCCATCCCCTAACCACTCACCAAATTTCACGTCAATCGGTCAAGGTTCAAAGAATTCTGAGGTAATAGCATATTTTTACCTTCAACGACTGGACTAACGCTTTAGAATTTATTTAGATACCTGCCTTTGCAAAACAATGTTAATCTATCAAGGGTACTTCCAGCTAAGTTTTCATAAGCAAGACAATTTATGAGACTCTTATTTTAAGCATAAGCAACTCAGGGTTCATAAAATATAGTACATTAAACCAATTTGTGCATGGGGTTCACAAAAGCACATTAATAAAATTAAATTAATAAAAACAGGCCACTGGCCTATAATAAGAGGAGGAAGAAGAAGAAATTAATACTGAAAACGGAAAAATTTTGTTTTATTTATTGACCTTTTCAAACTCCCATTTTTACCAGGTTGATTGTTATTGTAGAGCTCAGCAAGACAATACAAATTTGTGAGTTACAAGCACACATGGCACAGAATAATTTTGCTAACCTGTTTCATATCACGCCACTGGCATTGCAACCTTCTACCGTCTGGAAGCTGCTCAAACGTCGTTCAAAATTCAAATCCTTCGAAGAAACTTTGTAAATTTCTCGAAATCAGAACACACCAGCACCAAACTTTAATCAAAAACGGCAGACAATTGAGAACCATTTATTTTCACGTAAGTTACAGATTCGCAAAACCAAATTACAAAATACGTCACAAAAACAAACAAGTTAAGTTAAAAATAGACTCGAAATGGGCGAAGGTCTTCCGTTGAAGATTCTAGCAAAAGTTACTGAAAGTTCGGCCTCGAATCTATTTATATCCTCGTAAAAACAAAAGATACAAAAGCACTGTATTTGTCGGAATTAATTTAATACCAATTGCTAAATGACGCTTGCAACAAATTGAACAAAAGCTTGTAGCTAATTTGAAAAGATGCATTAATTATTTACACAAAACCTTAGGTCTAAACGTAAAACTAATTGCACCATTGTCTTTAGCGCAGTTCGAAACACAAATGTCATTAATTTTATTCAAATCCGTTTTGGTCACATGTCGAACCGTTTTTCGAACGAAAAGAGCACCAAACTCAGATACTGCCGGAAAAAAAGTTCCACAACCTTGCTGCACTCGTATGAATGTTATTTATCAAAGGACAATTTTATTTACCAATGTATGTACATATAGTTATATGTGGTATTGCGACCTGCACTCTAACCTAAAGTCACGAAGTCCAACAGCTCTGCCAATGGATGAAAGTTTCAAAATGCCCAAAAACACTTTCTTCAAGTATGTCTCTGCCTTAGGACTTGTACTTGGCGGAGTATATTTGTTGTCTAATTCGGCTTGTAACAGCTCTTCAACTTCACCGGTACGTAAACTCGTAGCTCTCGTGTGTACAGTGTTCAGTACTCATTTTTTCTGTGTTTGCCGGTCATTAATTATGGACACACAGTATGATCCTCAGCTACTGCTCTTGAATTCCGTAGCCGTCCCCCAAATTTTGTGCTGTCAACAAGCTTGGCTTCCACATGAACTCACGCTAGCCCGTTATCCGCTTCCATTGTACAATGGTGGCCCCATATCTTCTATCATTTCTAGTGTTGTGACCCAGTTTTACACACTTTTTACTTAAACGCAACTACATTTGTACGTTTAGTTTTGTCATCACATATCTATTCACTGTGTGACGCACAAAACTGTGTCGAAAATATTTTATTCTGTGCTCACTAAAACTAACATGTTGCCCTAATGGTTTGCTGGCTCTTTGTATGGCGAAAAATGGGATGTCTATGTGTATTGTGGCTTAGTTTTGCCAAAAGTAACCTCACATTCTTTCGGTAAACCATGAAAATGCCCCAAATCGCAATTGATATCATATGGAACGCACTTTGCATGTATGCTTGTCTTAAATTAGTATGAGTTAATTGTCTATTATTTACAAGAATCTTCTAAATCTTACACTTCGATATCAACGTATGCCCTATATGTGACTATTTACAATGATTGATAAACCCTACGTCAAGAAAATCTGTTTGTTTTTCTGATTTTCCTTTTAGCAAATGAAGTTTCTTAGATAATCGTTTCCTTTAATTGTAAAAATGTTGTTTTCAATTTGTTATCATTACTATGTGAGTGGTTCTTGTGACATGATTTTCAAAACTGTATTTAGTCGTATGTTGGTGGACCTTTGGCATCTATATCTTATGGAATTTTTCCAGCTTGGGCCATACATGTATAACATCTCTAATACAACGTTTTTTGTTGGTGCTTCATTCGCAAAACTTTAATTTAGCCTTGTTCAAGTTGGCACTTGCCTATTGTACAAAATGTATGTTACTGATCAATAAAATAGAGAAGTCAGAATTATATTTAGCTAGGGAAAGGAATAAACATCAATGCATTGGATATGATGAAACTATTCAATTTAAACACATTTTTCGCAGTTCGATAAAAGCTGGTAATATAATATGGTTCTTATTATGTTTGTTATAGACATATAACCTACTACTACGATGCTGCTAGGTTTATTCGAGTTTAAGAAATATGTAAATTGATTTACTCAAGGGGTCTGGCCTTTAAACTTACCACCGATCCTGCCGATACAACGCTGCACAAACTAATTTCCCTAACGATTAACTTACTTGCACTTATGCGCAGATGTGTTTAATTAGTTTCTGTCAATGGCATCGTTGCCTATAATTAAATAATTAATGCTAAAATAACTCCGATTTCATTGCATTCTAAAACTAATTAAACACAATTCACAACAAACCACTGCATTAACAAATTTAAAAAAATAAGAAATATATGCTGTATAATATACAGGGTGATTCATAATGAGTGTAACGAAGTTTAAGAGAATGTTGTGGACGTCACTTTGAACAAAAAATTCGATATGAACATGGGTTGTATTCAAATTACGAGGGCGTTCAAATATGAATTATAATTTGAATTGAGCGTCAAAAGACAAAGACATGCACAGAAGTTGTATACATTAATTAATGCTCTGGAACAAGTTCTAACTTGATTCAGTCGTTAAGTCGTCACAATTCATTTTCGCATCATTAGTACATTTTTTACCAAAGAAGGTATCAAACCATCCGAAATTTCTGTAACAGTTAAAAGACAATTGGGTGCACGCTCACTATCAGACGTAAGCATTTATAAAATGAGTAAAGCGTCTAAAGATGGCCGTCAACGTGTCGAGAATGAACCGCATTCTCACCGTCCAAAAAAATCGACAACAGAAGAGAATGCTTTCAGAGTAAAATGCACTTATTTGAAAAGATCGTCGAATTACAGTGAAGGATATTTCTTCTGCATTAAATATCAGTAAGGGTTGCTTGAAAAAAAAACGCGAGTTCTTAGTTACGGGATAAAGCTCGACCCCATTACGCTATTCACAATTTAAATGGACCATACAGCCCGATTTACCAGACATTTCGGAACTTGCTACATCAAATTTTTATTTGTTTGAACCATTAAAAGAGTTTATGGAAAAAAAATACATCTTTGTAATGAAGAAGTCACCGAAATTGTTTGGGAATGGGTGTGTCAGCAGCCAAAAGATTTTTTTTTCTCGTGAAATACAGAAACTTCCGGAAAGATATCACCAATATATTCAAAGGGAGAGAGACTGAGTAAAAAAATGACATGATATACATTAGAGTCCTTGAGTTTGTATTTGACTAAATATTAAATTATAATTTATATTTAAACGCTCCTAGTAGTTATAGAATTACAACTGAGCAAAGTATTATTAGTGTAGTATACCATAGGTAAGCTTAATATCTAATTATACTTAAAGAAGCGCTCATGCTATAAACTTATAATTATCATGTAATAAAAAAACAAAGAAGAGTGTACCCAAGTGCCCAAAATTTGGCCGTTGAGCCTAAATACTTGCACGACACTTGCGAATCGTCGAATCATAAACACGAACTACGGCATAATTATTACGAATTTAATTGGCCGCAACGATTATCCTTTGGAGTAACTGTTCACTAGTATTTATTCCAAAATTGTAGACTAGCTGTTTTAGGTAACCCCAAAGGTAAAATCCAAAGGATTTAGATCAGGAGACCTCGGAGGCCAAGCAATGAGACCATCACTACCTATCCATCTGTTAGGATAATGCACGTTTAGCTATTCGGTTACTGGTCTTCCATAGTAAGCTGGGGATCATGCTGGCATTTTGTTTTTTTAATTGTAACTAGATGTATGGACTGACTAACACATTTTTAAAACTTTGATCTCTTGTAGTTCTGTATCGAAGTGAAATATGACCTAGGTTCGTATCACATTTTTCAGTTAAAATTGCCTCCTCAACAAAATACCGAAGTTTATGATACTCATTATGAATCACCCTGTATAAAGTCATTCATTCTCGTTACATAATAGCTGGATGTGTAATAACGTATTATCTATAGCAGAGAAATTAAGAGAGATTTTGTAATCGAATAATTTGTAAACAATTTACGAGCCATCTTTTGTTCATGTTGATTATAATATTTGAACCCCTTCCTTTATCAGTTTTGTCATTTCCAAAACTTGAAACCTGGAAATATACTAAATGTATACGGAGCAGCAAACACATATATGGACTATACGAGCTAACGTGGTAAATTGTTAGTTATTTTAGATCAAAAGCTACATACTAACCAGGATTTCGGAATTGTATTCAATGCATGAATGTGACAAACTTACAAACAAGGAATTTATTATATATTATATTATATATATTATATATTAATTTCCCCCAAAAATAATTTATAAGTTAATTAAGTGTAGCCCTACGATTTTGTTATTTACTAATCGCCACCGGTAGAGAAAACGATAACAGTTCTTGTCAAGCAAATTAATATGTTGCAAGACCTGCAAAACGAAATCGATCGAGTAATATATTCCCTCTACTAACAATGCGTGTGTAAAGTTTTCGATTAAATTTCAAGATTACATAGACAGCACTCGCAAGTAACACGACGGTGAACTTTTACTTATTCATTATCCTTTAGTTATTCAATGCAGCAATCGACGTAATTGCTATGTAAACTACTTCAGTAGCTGCACTTTAGGCAATAAATATTGATGCTGGATAACCACGTAAATGTCTCCAAGTTTTACGTGGAAACACAAAATTTATTGCACTTTAATATTACGTGCTTTCTGAAAGTGAATAGGCAACTGATCTTTTAACCCTCGTTTCTACCAAAGTGCACTTCTCTTTTAATGTTCTATATTTGCACTTATCTACTAATTGAATGGTTCTTAAATGTATATGATTATCAAATCGGTAATCTCGATTTATTTATAATTGTCGCAATTGATCAATTATGTTAGATTTGTTTTTTAAATAAATGCTTACTATGATTAAATCTTGTTTGTGGCAAGAAACAAACTAACTGCTAGAGTAACATACTTATATTATATTCTATATTTTTTTAGGCTATTTTGAAGATAATACGATTGTCTTTATTTTGTCTTACTTCTGGCCTAGCTTCAGTTCCTAAGAATTGTGATATAAATAAATCACTAACAATTTACTCAGTTTCAAAACCAACAAGTTACTACAAATATCTATAATTCTTTGTAGTAAGCAAAAAATAATATAGATGATGTTAAGGTAGTCATATAGATTCTAATAGTAAGCTCTTACTGTTTAATGATTTTAGAGATAAAATGTACGAAATGTTTTTGTAGGGAAGAAATGATGCAGACATTCATGTCTTTTACCATTGATTATTTTCACATAAGATGAAAAGTCGAGGAACTAAATGTCACTTTAACAATACCCAGTAATGTCTTGGAATTGCAAAAATAAATAATAATTGTTTATGGAAAGTGTTTTCTACATACATTTACTGTAATAGTAATTTACGGTACAAGTGCGTAAAGCTACTCTTTAGTCACGGGAGGGGTAGAGTTAAAACGCGAGTGAGCGGGCGTTTTAAGCCCCGCGAGTGACTAAACATACTTTATTTAATACTGTCCGGAAAATATGACTTTGCGTCATTAATTTGAGTCCGGAAAGTGGAACATTACATCACAAGGCCGGAAAGTGACACTTTCCGGCCGCTTGTCTTTTTTTTACAAAAAATCTCATAAATTTTCAAAACACGTACCACGCCCTTGCCGTCCACCTGACCAAAGAAAGGGGTTCTCGAGGCTCCGCCCCTCTGCAAGAGAGCCCTCGGGACTTCGCTCCTCCCCTCCCCAAGGAGGCCCTTGGGGCTCCGCCCCTCTCTAAGGGGCCCTCGGGGCTCTGGTTCTCTCCAAGGGGGGCCCGGGGCTCCTCCTCTCTCCAATGGAGCCCTTGGGGCTCGGACCCTCTCCAAGGAGACCCCAAATCTCCGCCCCTCTCCAGGGGTCCCTCGAGGCTCCGCCCCTCTCCAAGGGGGCCCTCGGAGCTGCGCCCCTCTCCTAGGGATCCCTTGGGGTTTTGCCCCTCTCCAAGGGGCTCTTGGGGTTCCGCCCCTTTTTTATTATATAGAGAATTAAAGTCATTAGGCCGATATAAAACAGTATGAAATAAAACATTGTACGATACACGGCCGTAAAATATTATTAAAATACTCGTACTTTAATAAGCCATTTTCCGGACTTGTAACGTAAATTACTATTACGCATGTGTATCGTATAATATTTTATCTACGATAGAATCTAGAAAACACGGTAAATATATTTTTTTATGTAAATTAGGATTATCGTAATTTTGCGTGTTTTAAAAATTGCCTAATGAAATCTTTTAAACACGTTACTACTGACGACGTAAACTAACGAAAACATGTTATTAAACAGTCGTTTTATAAACTTAAAACTGCCAACTAAAAGGCAATTTTACACACTGTCGTAGATAAAAGATTTAATAGTTTTACAGTTAAAATTTGACTAATAAAATTATTTTCTTTTTTGTAAAATTGCCGATGTATTCTTTATTCTTGCTCCGTTGCAGAGACTAAATCCAATCTGCTAAAACAACAGCTTTTTGTCACAATTCGAAAGCATTGCTGACTCATGTTACAGTAGCAGTTATGAGTTTCCACATTTTGTAAAAAAAATAATACAAGCAATAGTATGAATGAGTGCAGTATTTGTTATCTAAATGATGCTTATTTACAATTTATCACGAAAACAATTAGAAAAGCAAACATTTACTATTGAAATCTCTATGGTGCGTCAGCTACACCCTCAATCTCAATCAAGTTTTAATAAATTGACGCATCGATCCTTTTTCCCCCAAGACAGTGAATGGAGATCCACTTAAGTCCATCTCACGCAAATTGACGCTTGCATCTGAGTATAATCATTTTACGACTTCTTAGTCTTGTTTACTTGATTCTATAGTTTGTATAACGATAGGGCAGTTTATCTTTGCTGGTGCATTCGACTAAACGTTCAGGATATAAGCGCTAAGTACCCGCTCATCATAATCCCACCTGTTCAACTTGTTACTCATTGTTAAAGAACTCTGATGGAAACACGTCTATAAGATTGACTATACAAAATCCTAAAAAGCCTACAAACAGGCAGGTATCAACACAAAAAGCTTAAAAATTCTCCCAGTTGCTTAAATTAATGTACAATTTTAGTAACATAACAAGCTCATTATGAACAACACAGGATGACAGATTTCAGGTTTCTGAGTAATTTAGCAATTTACAAGCAGCAAATAGTACATCAACCTGCCGTGGCTAATGAAGTATTGTATTGTACAATTATTATCTGTAACATATTTTACCTACTGCTATAGAGGCTTTATACTCTATAGAGCACAGTTAATTTGGTGCCCAACTGTGAATGGTCTCACCAAGCCCGATTCCGATTGCCAAGGCTGCTGAAAAATTCCGCTCATCAAAGGATTCGAACCGAAGGCTTGCCTAATGAAAGCCTAACCCTCTACTAACTGCACTATTCGACTTCTCAGACGAATAGATTAATGAACAAAATTATATAAACAAAGTTATTATTTTGTACGAAGTTGAGTTTTTTGCCATTCCTAGTCTTTACTTTTTCCAGAAGAAACACAAAAATGCTATCAACATATCATTCGCACATTATGACGAAACAGTAAAACAACGTTTTTCACGTAGTGTAGGGAAATGTACTGTATTTCTAAATAAAAAAACATTCAAAAATATGGTACCTTTTTGCATAGAAACGGCAAATCGTTTAGAAAAGTGGATTTTTCTGCATAGCAAGATTTTTCTGCATAACAGCTCACAGCTTATGTACTGTTTGAGGCTTTCGCGGTTACTCGAATTATTCTCCTTAGCATAGAATTTCGGCTTAGACCGTGTAGTATTTGTTGACGAACACCCAGAATTCTCTGGCTTAATGTGCCTTGCACCTTGTGAAGTCGAGCAAAAACCCGCGCGATGGCTATGCTCTTTGGTGGCTCGTGTTGTTTGAGTATCTTGAGAACGAGGCCGTTTTTCGTGCGACTTTCACTCTGATGATGCAAGCTGCAAGGTCTTGCGAAACGTTAGTGAATATGGATGCACAAACAGCAAAACGGCCAAAGTGCAAGGCACATTAAGCCAGAGAATGATGGGTGTTCATCTACAAATACTACGCGGTCTAAGCCGAAATTCTATGCTAAGGAGAATAGCTCACAGCTTAATTTTGAAATGCACGATTTTTATATTTTTATGTCAACATTTTCAATCATTTTCGTCCATTACGTGAAAAAATAGCATGTGCAACACATGTAAACAGTGTTTTTCCGTGTTCAGCTAGTATTACATCTCGGCTTACCGCGATTAAACAGCTTGCGTCTTGCACAGAAAAACTACACTTGTAACGTTTCGTAATTTTAGAAATATTACTTTTATGTTCTAGATCAAACTCTGATTACTTTACGTTATTAATTACTTCACGCCTTGGACCAGAGCTACCCAAGGTTGTCGATAGCTGAAGTAAGAGAGTCGAGTTAAAATTATACTAGTGTTGTTTAACAAAGTTACAAAAATAAAATATGGGTTTGATCTCTGTCTTCCGGGCTGAGCGGCGTTTACTGGTGGCAGATATAAAATGTCGTCCTAGCGACCTGGAGCTCCAATGGCTATAAACAGACCAAAATTAAATAATCTAGCTTCAGCTCGTCCGTTCGAAGTTTCTCCAGATTTTAGGATTGATAAGACAAATGCTGGAATAATTCTGAGGCAGTTAACAGCCACCCTTAGCGCAACAAACGTAACAGCTTGCCCCGGTTACTAAATGAATTTAGAGGTTTCAAAACCAAAAAAATGGCCTTCGGACCGGGCGTTTTGTTAAGAATTTCCGACAAAATTGGAGCTTTTCCGGTGCGCACTCGATTTGCAATTTAAATATTAAGCAAGCTCGCTGCTCGTCAATTTGAACTGAATTTAGACCGTTTGTGATTCCTCCTGGCCGGCGTTCGTGGCAAGCTGCCAGAAGAAATTATTCATTGGCAGGATAGTTTCACGGGCTACGGACCGGAAAAGCGACAAATCTGTGCGTCACGATGTGGTTCCGATGC
>CALNHX010005783.1:0-100756 GCA_940337035.1 Agriotes lineatus
ATTTCGGTGCTTGAATGCGATTTCTTAATGACCTCAAAATGCTACTAGCAGTACGTAATATATTATAATTAATAGACAGTAATTGCAGCGAGGATACGGAAGCTCTAACCTTCCGCCTTGCAGGCCAAGCTCCTTCATGGGGTGTTAATGCCTCACCATTACAATTTCAGAATGCTAAAGATTGTACAGAAACAACTGTAAACTAATTTTAAATGCATCAGAATGGCACCTACTGTTTTAGAAGTAGACGAAATGGCATACTAGAGCCTGCAAACGCTCTGGCGGACTATCTGAGCGGTTTGGATATTATTTCGACAGTAGAAACGCTTGTAGATTCTTTAAATTTTAGTAACGGTATTTCGGTGTCTGAATGCGATTTCTTAATAACCTCAAAATTCTACTAGCAGTACGTAACATATTATAATTAATAGACAGTAATTGCAGAATGCTAAAGATTGTACAGAAACAACTGTAAACTAATTTTAAATGCATCAGAATGGCACCTACTGTTTTAGAAGTAGACAAAATGGCATACTAGAGCCTGCAAACGCTTTGGCGGACTATCTGAAACGTTTTGGAGTTTATTTCGGTAGTAGAAACGCTCTAAGATTTTTTAAATTTTATTAACGCTATTTCGGTGTTTGAATGCGATTTCTTAATGACCTCAAAATGCTACTAGCAGTACGTAACATATTATAATTAATAGACAGTAATTGCAGAATGCTAAAGATTGTACAGAAACAACTGTAAACTAATTTTAAATGCATCAGAATGACACCTACTATTTTAGAAGTAGACAAAATGGCATGCTAGAGCCTGTAAACGCTCTGGCGGACTATCTGAGACGTTTTGGAATTTATTTCGATAGTAGAAACGCTCTAAGATTTTTTAAATTTTATTAACGCTATTTCGGTGTTTGAATGCGATTTCTTAATGACCTCAAAATGCTACTAGCAGTACGTAACATATTATAATTAATAGACAGTAATTGCAGAATGCTAAAGATTGTACAGAAACAACTGTAAACTAATTTTAAATGCATCAGAATGGCACCTACTGTTTTAGAAGTAGACAAAATGGGCATACTAGAGCCTGCAAACGCTCTGGCGGACTATCTGAGACGTTTTGGATATTATTTCGACAGTAGAAACGCTTTTAGATTCTTTAAATTTTAGTAACGGTATTTCGGTGTCTGAATGCGATTTCTTAATAACCTCAAAATTTTACTAGCAGTACGTAACATATTATAATTAATAGACAGTAATTGCAGAATGCTAAAGATTGTACAGAAACAACTGTAAACTAATTTTAAATGCATCAGAATGACACCTACTATTTTAGAAGTAGACAAAATGGCATGCTAAAGCCTGTAAACGCTCTGGCGGACTATCTGAGACGTTTTTGATATCATTTCGACAGTAGAAACGCTTTTACATTCTTTAAATTTTAGTAACGGTATTTCGGTGTCTGAATGCGATTTCTTAATAACCTCAAAATTCTACTAGCAGTACGTAACATATTATAATTAATAGACAGTAATTGCAGAATGCTAAATATTGTACAGAAACAACTGTAAACTAATTTTAAATGCATCAGAATGGCACCTACTGTTTTAGAAGTAGACAAAATGGCATACTAGAGCCTGCAAACGCTCTGGCGGACTATCTGAGACGTTTTGGATATTATTTCGACAGTAGAAACGCTTTTAGATTCTTTAAATTTTAGTAACGGTATTTCGTTGTCTGAATGCGATTTCTTAATAACCTCAAAATTCTACTAGCAGTACGTAACATATTATAATTAATAGACAGTAATTGCAGAATGCTAAAGATTGTACAGAAACAACTGTAAACTAATTTTAAATGCATCAGAATGACACCTACTATTTTAGAAGTAGACAAAATGGCATGCTAGAGCCTGTAAACGCTCTGGCGGACTATCTGAGACGTTTTGGGTTTATTTCGATAGTAGAAACGCTCTAAGATTTTTTAAATTTCATTAACGCTATTTCGGTGTTTGAATGCGATTTCTTAATGACCTCAAAATTCTACTAGCAGTACGTAACATATTATAATTAATAGACAGTAATTGCAGAATGCTAAAGATTGTACAGAAACAACTGTAAACTAATTTTAAATGCATCAGAATAACACCTACTATTTTAGAAGTAGACAAAATGGCATGCTAGAGCCTGTAAACGCTCTGGCGGACTATCTGAGACATTTTGGAATTTATTTCGATAGTAGAAACGCTCTAAGATTTTTTAAATTTTATTAACGCTATTTCGGTGTTTGAATGCGATTTCTTAATGACCTCAAAATTCTACTAGCAGTACGTAACATATTATAATTAATAGACAGTAATTGCAGAATGCTAAAGATTGTACAGAAACAACTGTAAACTAATTTTAAATGCATCAGAATGACACCTACTATTTTAGAAGTAGACAAAATGGCATGCTAGAGCCTGTAAACGCTCTGGCGGACTATCTGAGACGTTTTGGAATTTATTTCGATAGTAGAAACGCTCTAAGATTTTTTAAATTTCATTAACGCTATTTCGGTGTTTGAATGCGATTTCTTAATGACCTCAAAATTCTACTAGCAGTACGTAACATATTATAATTAATAGACAGTAATTGCAGAATGCTAAAGATTGTACAGAAACAACTGTAAACTAATTTTAAATGCATCAGAATGACACCTACTATTTTAGAAGTAGACAAAATGGCATGCTAGAGCCTGTAAACGCTCTGGCGGACTATCTGAGACGTTTTGGAATTTATTTCGATAGTAGAAACGCTCTAAGATTTTTTAAATTTCATTAACGCTATTTCGGTGTTTGAATGCGATTTCTTAATGACCTCAAAATTCTACTAGCAGTACGTAACATATTATAATTAATAGACAGTAATTGCAGAATGCTAAAGATTGTACAGAAACAACTGTAAACTAATTTTAAATGCATCAGAATGACACCTACTGTTTTAGAAGTAGACAAAATGGCATACTAGAGCCTGCAAACGCTCTGGCGGACTATCTGAGACGTTTTGGATATTATTTCGACAGTAGAAACGCTTTTAGATTCTTTAAATTTTAGTAACGGTATTTCGGTGTCTGAATGCGATTTCTTAATAACCTCAAAATTCTACTAGCAGTACGTAACATATTATAATTAATAGACAGTAATTGCAGAATGCTAAAGATTGTACAGAAACAACTGTAAACTAATTTTAAATGCATCAGAATGACACCTACTATTTTAGAAGTAGACAAAATGGCATGCTAGAGCCTGTAAACGCTCTGGCGGACTATCTGAGACGTTTTGGGTTTATTTCGATAGTAGAAACGCTCTAAGATTTTTTAAATTTCATTAACGCTATTTCGGTGTTTGAATGCGATTTCTTAATGACCTCAAAATTCTACTAGCAGTACGTAACATATTATAATTAATAGACAGTAATTGCAGAATGCTAAAGATTGTACAGAAACAACTGTAAACTAATTTTAAATGCATCAGAATGACACCTACTATTTTAGAAGTAGACAAAATGGCATGCTAGAGCCTGTAAACGCTCTGGCGGACTATCTGAGACGTTTTGGAATTTATTTCGATAGTAGAAACGCTCTAAGATTTTTTAAATTTTATTAACGCTATTTCGGTGTTTGAATGCGATTTCTTAATGACCTCAAAATTCTACTAGCAGTACGTAACATATTATAATTAATAGACAGTAATTGCAGAATGCTAAAGATTGTACAGAAACAACTGTAAACTAATTTTAAATGCATCAGAATGACACCTACTATTTTAGAAGTAGACAAAATGGCATGCTAGAGCCTGTAAACGCTCTGGCGGACTATCTGAGACGTTTTGGAATTTATTTCGATAGTAGAAACGTTCTAAAATTTTAAAATTTCATTAACGCTATTTCGGTGTTTGAATGCGATTTCTTAATGACCTCAAAATTCTACTAGCAATACGTAACATATTATAATTAATAGACAGTAATTGCAGAATGCTAAAGATTGTACAGAAACAACTGTAAACTAATTTTAAATGCATCAGAATGACACCTACTATTTTAGAAGTAGACAAAATGGCATGCTAGAGCCTGTAAACGCTCTGGCGGACTATCTGAGACGTTTTGGAATTTATTTCGATAGTAGAAACGCTCTAAGATTTTTTAAATTTCATTAACGCTATTTCGGTGTTTGAATGCGATTTCTTAATGACCTCAAAATTCTACTAGCAGTACGTAACATATTATAATTAATAGACAGTAATTGCAGAATGCTAAAGATTGTACAGAAACAACTGTAAACTAATTTTAAATGCATCAGAATGACACCTACTATTTTAGAAGTAGACAAAATGGCATGCTAGAGCCTGTAAACGCTCTGGCGGACTATCTGAGACGTTTTGGAATTTATTTCGATAGTAGAAACGCTCTAAGATTTTTTAAATTTCATTAACGCTATTTCGGTGTTTGAATGCGATTTCTTAATGACCTCAAAATTCTACTAGCAGTACGTAACATATTATAATTAATAGACAGTAATTGCAGAATGCTAAAGATTGTACAGAAACAACTGTAAACTAATTTTAAATGCATCAGAATGACACCTACTATTTTAGAAGTAGACAAAATGGCATGCTAGAGCCTGTAAACGCTCTGGCGGACTATCTGAGACGTTTTGGAATTTATTTCGATAGTAGAAACGCTCTAAGATTTTTTAAATTTCATTAACGCGATTTCGGTGTTTGAATGCGATTTCTTAATTACCTCAAAATTCTACTAGCAGTACGTAACATATTATAATTAATAGACAGTAATTGCGGCATGCTAAAGATTGTACAGAAACAACTGTAAACTAATTTTAAATGCATCAGAATGACACCTACTATTTTAGAAGTAGACAAAATGGCATGATAGAGCCTGTAAACGCTCTGGCGGACTATCTGAGACGTTTTGGAATTTATTTCGATAGTAGAAACGCTCTAAGATTTTTTAAATTTCTTTAACGCTATTTCGGTGTTTGAATGCGATTTCTTAATGACCTCAAAATTCTACTAGCAGTACGTAACATATTATAATTAATAGACAGTAATTGCAGAATGCTAAAGATTGTACAGAAACAACTGTAAACTAATTTTAAATGCATCAGAATGACACCTACTATTTTAGAAGTAGACAAAATGGCATGCTAGAGCCTGTAAACGCTCTGGCGGACTATCTGAGACGTTTTGGAATTTATTTCGATAGTAGAAACGCTCGAAGATTTTTTAAATTTTATTAACGCTATTTCGGTGTTTGAATGCGATTTCTTAATGACCTCAAAATGCTACTAGCAGTACGTAACATATTATAATTAATAGACAGTAATTGCAGAATGCTAAAGATTGTACAGAAACAACTGTAAACTAATTTTAAATGCATCAGAATGACACCTACTATTTTAGAAGTAGACAAGATGGCATGCTAGAGCCTGTAAACGCTCTGGCGGACTATCTGAGACGTTTTTGATATCATTTCGACAGTAGAAACGCTTTTACATTCTTTAAATTTTAGTAACGGTATTTCGGTGTCTGAATGCGATTTCTTAATAACCTCAAAATTCTACTAGCAGTACGTAACATATTATAATTAATAGACAGTAATTGCAGAATGCTAAATATTGTACAGAAACAACTGTAAACTAATTTTAAATGCATCAGAATGGCACCTACTGTTTTAGAAGTAGACAAAAAGGCATACTAGAGCCTGCAACCGCTCTGGCGGACTATCTGAGACGTTTTGGATATTATTTCGACAGTAGAAACGCTTTTAGATTCTTTAAATTTTAGTAACGGTATTTCGGTGTCTGAATGCGATTTCTTAATAACCTCAAAATTCTACTAGCAGTACGTAACATATTATAATTAATAGACAGTAATTGCAGAATGCTAAAGATTGTACAGAAACAACTGTAAACTAATTGTAAATGCATCAGAATGACACCTACTATTTTAGAATTAGACAAAATGGCATGCTAGAGTCTGTCAACGCTCTGGCGGACTATCTGAGACGTTTTGGATATTATTTCGACAGTAGAAACGCTTTTAGATTCTTTAAATTTTAGTAACGGTATTTCGGTGTCTGAATGCGATTTCTTAATAACCTCAAAATTCTACTAGCAGTACGTAACATATTATAATTAATAGACAGTAATTGCAGAATGCTAAAGATTGTACAGAAACAACTGTAAACTAATTTTAAATGCATCAGAATGACACCTACTATTTTAGAAGTAGACAAAATGGCATGCTAGAACCTGTAAACGCTCTGGCGGACTATCTGAGACGTTTTTGATATTATTTCGACAGTAGAAACGCTTTTAGATTCTTTAAATTTTAGTAACGGTATTTCGGTGTCTGAATGCGATTTCTTAATAACCTCAAAATTCTACTAGCAGTACGTAACAGATTATAATTAATAGACAGTAATTGCAGAATGCTAAAGATTGTACAGAAACAACTGTAAACTAATTTTAAATGCATCAGAATGACACCTACTATTTTAGAAGTAGACAAAATGGCATGCTAGAGCCTGTAAACGCTCTGGCGGACTATCTGAGACGTTTTGGAATTTATTTCGATAGTAGAAACGCTCTAAGATTTTTTAAATTTTATTAACGCTATTTCGGTGTTTGAATGCGATTTCTTAATGACCTCAAAATGCTACTAGCAGTACGTAACATATTATAATTAATAGACAGTAATTGCAGAATGCTAAAGATTGTACAGAAACAACTGTAAACTAATATTAAATGCATCAGAATGGCACCTACTGTTTTAGAAGTAGACAAAATGGCATACTAGAGCCTGCAAACGCTCTGGCGGACTATCTGAGACGTTTTGGATATTATTTCGACCGTAGAAACGCTTTTAGATTCTTTAAATTTTAGTAACGGTATTTCGGTGTCTGAATGCGATTTCTTAATAACCTCAAAATTTTACTAGCAGTACGTAACATATTATAATTAATAGACAGTAATTGCAGAATGCTAAAGATTGTACAGAAACAACTGTAAACTAATTTTAAATGCATCAGAATGACACCTACTATTTTAGAAGTAGACAAAATGGCATGCTAAAGCCTGTAAACGCTCTGGCGGACTATCTGAGACGTTTTTGATATCATTTCGACAGTAGAAACGCTTTTACATTCTTTAAATTTTAGTAACGGTATTTCGGTGTCTGAATGCGATTTCTTAATAACCTCAAAATTCTACTAGCAGTACGTAACATATTATAATTAATAGACAGTAATTGCAGAATGCTAAATATTGTACAGAAACAACTGTAAACTAATTTTAAATGCATCAGAATGGCACCTACTGTTTTAGAAGTAGACAAAATGGCATACTAGAGCCTGCAAACGCTCTGGCGGACTATCTGAGACGTTTTGGATATTATTTCGACAGTAGAAACGCTTTTAGATTCTTTAAATTTTAGTAACGGTATTTCGTTGTCTGAATGCGATTTCTTAATAACCTCAAAATTCTACTAGCAGTACGTAACATATTATAATTAATAGACAGTAATTGCAGAATGCTAAAGATTGTACAGAAACAACTGTAAACTAATTTTAAATGCATCAGAATGGCACCTACTGTTTTAGAAGTAGACAAAATGGCATACTAGAGCCTGCAAACGCTCTGGCGGACTATCTGAGACGTTTTGGATATTATTTCGACCGTAGAAACGCTTTTAGATTCTTTAAATTTTAGTAACGGTATTTCGGTGTCTGAATGCGATTTCTTAATAACCTCAAAATTTTACTAGCAGTACGTAACATATTATAATTAATAGACAGTAATTGCAGAATGCTAAAGATTGTACAGAAACAACTGTAAACTAATTTTAAATGCATCAGAATGACACCTACTATTTTAGAAGTAGACAAAATGGCATGCTAAAGCCTGTAAACGCTCTGGCGGACTATCTGAGACGTTTTTGATATCATTTCGACAGTAGAAACGCTTTTAGATTCTTTAAATTTTAGTAACGGTATTTCGGTGTCTGAATGCGATTTCTTAATAACCTCAAAATTCTACTAGCAGTACGTAACAGATTATAATTAATAGACAGTAATTGCAGAATGCTAAAGATTGTACAGAAACAACTGTAAACTAATTTTAAATGCATCAGAATGACACCTACTATTTTAGAAGTAGACAAAATGGCATGCTAGAGCCTGTAAACGCTCTGGCGGACTATCTGAGACGTTTTGGAATTTATTTCGATAGTAGAAACGCTCTAAGATTTTTTAAATTTTATTAACGCTATTTCGGTGTTTGAATGCGATTTCTTAATGACCTCAAAATGCTACTAGCAGTACGTAACATATTATAATTAATAGACAGTAATTGCAGAATGCTAAAGATTGTACAGAAACAACTGTAAACTAATTTTAAATGCATCAGAATGGCACCTACTGTTTTAGAAGTAGACAAAATGGCATACTAGAGCCTGCAAACGCTCTGGCGGACTATCTGAGACGTTTTGGATATTATTTCGACCGTAGAAACGCTTTTAGATTCTTTAAATTTTAGTAACGGTATTTCGGTGTCTGAATGCGATTTCTTAATAACCTCAAAATTTTACTAGCAGTACGTAACATATTATAATTAATAGACAGTAATTGCAGAATGCTAAAGATTGTACAGAAACAACTGTAAACTAATTTTAAATGCATCAGAATGACACCTACTATTTTAGAAGTAGACAAAATGGCATGCTAAAGCCTGTAAACGCTCTGGCGGACTATCTGAGACGTTTTTGATATCATTTCGACAGTAGAAACGCTTTTACATTCTTTAAATTTTAGTAACGGTATTTCGGTGTCTGAATGCGATTTCTTAATAACCTCAAAATTCTACTAGCAGTACGTAACATATTATAATTAATAGACAGTAATTGCAGAATGCTAAATATTGTACAGAAACAACTGTAAACTAATTTTAAATGCATCAGAATGGCACCTACTGTTTTAGAAGTAGACAAAATGGCATACTAGAGCCTGCAAACGCTCTGGCGGACTATCTGAGACGTTTTGGATATTATTTCGACAGTAGAAACGCTTTTAGATTCTTTAAATTTTAGTAACGGTATTTCGTTGTCTGAATGCGATTTCTTAATAACCTCAAAATTCTACTAGCAGTACGTAACATATTATAATTAAGAGACAGTAATTGCAGAATGCTAAAGATTGTACAGAAACAACTGTAAACTAATTTTAAATGCATCAGAATGACACCTACTATTTTAGAAGTAGACAAAATGGCATGCTAGAGCCTGTAAACGCTCTGGCGGACTATCTGAGACGTTTTGGGTTTATTTCGATAGTAGAAACGCTCTAAGATTTTTTAAATTTCATTAACGCTATTTCGGTGTTTGAATGCGATTTCTTAATGACCTCAAAATTCTACTAGCAGTACGTAACATATTATAATTAATAGACAGTAATTGCAGAATGCTAAAGATTGTACAGAAACAACTGTAAACTAATTTTAAATGCATCAGAATGACACCTACTATTTTAGAAGTAGACAAAATGGCATGCTAGAGCCTGTAAACGCTCTGGCGGACTATCTGAGACGTTTTGGAATTTATTTCGATAGTAGAAACGCTCTAAGATTTTTTAAATTTTATTAACGCTATTTCGGTGTTTGAATGCGATTTCTTAATGACCTCAAAATTCTACTAGCAGTACGTAACATATTATAATTAATAGACAGTAATTGCAGAATGCTAAAGATTGTACAGAAACAACTGTAAACTAATTTTAAATGCATCAGAATGACACCTACTATTTTAGAAGTAGACAAAATGGCATGCTAAAGCCTGTAAACGCTCTGGCGGACTATCTGAGACGTTTTTGATATCATTTCGACAGTAGAAACGCTTTTACATTCTTAAAATTTTAGTAACGGTATTTCGGTGTCTGAATGCGATTTCTTAATAACCTCAAAATTCTACTAGCAGTACGTAACATATTATAATTAATAGACAGTAATTGCAGAATGCTAAATATTGTACAGAAACAACTGTAAACTAATTTTAAATGCATCAGAATGGCACCTACTGTTTTAGAAGTAGACAAAATGGCATACTAGAGCCTGCAAACGCTCTGGCGGACTATCTGAGACGTTTTGGATATTATTTCGACAGTAGAAACGCTTTTAGATTCTTTAAATTTTAGTAACGGTATTTCGGTGTCTGAATGCGATTTCTTAATAACCTCAAAATTCTACTAGCAGTACGTAACATATTATAATTAATAGACAGTAATTGCAGAATGCTAAAGATTGTACAGAAACAACTGTAAACTAATTTTAAATGCATCAGAATGACACCTACTATTTTAGAAGTAGACAAAATGGCATGCTAGAGCCTGTAAACGCTCTGGCGGACTATCTGAGACGTTTTGGAATTTATTTCGATAGTAGAAACGCTCTAAGATTTTTTAAATTTTATTAACGCTATTTCGGTGTTTGAATGCGATTTCTTAATGACCTCAAAATTCTACTAGCAGTACGTAACATATAATTAATAGACAGTAATTGCAGAATGCTAAAGATTGTACAGAAACAACTGTAAACTAATTTTAAATGCATCAGAATGACACCTACTATTTTAGAAGTAGACAAAATGGCATGCTAGAGCCTGTAAACGCTCTGGCGGACTATCTGAGACGTTTTGGAATTTATTTCGATTGTAGAAACGCTCTAAGATTTTAAAATTTCATTAACGCTATTTCGGTGTTTGAATGCGATTTCTTTATGACCTCAAAATTCTACTAGCAATACGTAACATATTATAATTAATAGACAGTAATTGCAGAATGCTAAAGATTGTACAGAAACAACTGTAAACTAATTTTAAATGCATCAGAATGACACCTACTATTTTAGAAGTAGACAAAATGGCATGCTAGAGCCTGTAAACGCTCTGGCGGACTATCTGAGACGTTTTGGAATTTATTTCGATAGTAGAAACGCTCTAAGATTTTTTAAATTTCATTAACGCTATTTCGGTGTTTAAATGCGATTTCTTAATGACCTCAAAATTCTACTAGCAGTACGTAACATATTATAATTAATAGACAGTAATTGCAGAATGCTAAAGATTGTACAGAAACAACTGTAAACTAATTTTAAATGCATCAGAATGACACCTACTATTTTAGAAGTAGACAAAATGGCATGCTAGAGCCTGTAAACGCTCTGGCGGACTATCTGAGACGTTTTGGAATTTATTTCGATAGTAGAAACGCTCTAAGATTTTTTAAATTTCATTAACGCTATTTCGGTGTTTGAATGCGATTTCTTAATGACCTCAAAATTCTACTAGCAGTACGTAACATATTATAATTAATAGACAGTAATTGCAGAATGCTAAAGATTGTACAGAAACAACTGTAAACTAATTTTAAATGCATCAGAATGACACCTACTATTTTAGAAGTAGACAAAATGGCATGCTAGAGCCTGTAAACGCTCTGGCGGACTATCTGAGACGTTTTGGAATTTATTTCGATAGTAGAAACGCTCTAAGATTTTTTAAATTTCATTAATGCGATTTCGGTGTTTGAATGCGATTTCTTAATTACCTCAAAATTCTACTAGCAGTACGTAACATATTATAATTAATAGACAGTAATTGCGGAATGCTAAAGATTGTACAGAAACAACTGTAAACTAATTTTAAATGCTTCAGAATGACACCTACTATTTTAGAAGTAGACAAAATGGCATGATAGAGCCTGTAAACGCTCTGGCGGACTATCTGAGACGTTTTGGAATTTATTTCGATAGTAGAAACGCTCTAAGATTTTTTAAATTTCTTTAACGCTATTTCGGTGTTTGAATGCGATTTCTTAATGACCTCAAAATGCTACTAGCAGTACGTAACATATTATAATTAATAGACAGTAATTGCAGAATGCTAAAGATTGTACAGAAACAACTGTAAACTAATTTTAAATGCATCAGAATGACACCTACTATTTTAGAAGTAGACAAGATGGCATGCTAGAGCCTGTAAACGATCTGGCGGACTATCTGAGACGTTTTTGATATCATTTCGACAGTAGAAACGCTTTTACATTCTTTAAATTTTAGTAACGGTATTTCGGTGTCTGAATGCGATTTCTTAATAACCTCAAAATTCTACTAGCAGTACGTAACATATTATAATTAATAGACAGTAATTGCAGAATGCTAAATATTGTACAGAAACAACTGTAAACTAATTTTAAATGCATCAGAATGGCACCTACTGTTTTAGAAGTAGACAAAAAGGCATACTAGAGCCTGCAACCGCTCTGGCGGACTATCTGAGACGTTTTGGATATTATTTCGACAGTAGAAACGCTTTTAGATTCTTTAAATTTTAGTAACGGTATTTCGGTGTCTGAATGCGATTTCTTAATAACCTCAAAATTCTACTAGCAGTACGTAACATATTATAATTAATAGACAGTAATTGCAGAATGCTAAAGATTGTACAGAAACAACTGTAAACTAATTGTAAATGCATCAGAATGACACCTACTATTTTAGAATTAGACAAAATGGCATGCTAGAGTCTGTCAACGCTCTGGCGGACTATCTGAGACGTTTTGGATATTATTTCGACAGTAGAAACGCTTTTAGATTCTTTAAATTTTAGTAACGGTATTTCGGTGTCTGAATGCGATTTCTTAATAACCTCAAAATTCTACTAGCAGTACGTAACATATTATAATTAATAGACAGTAATTGCAGAATGCTAAAGATTGTACAGAAACAACTGTAAACTAATTTTAAATGCATCAGAATGACACCTACTATTTTAGAAGTAGACAAAATGGCATGCTAGAACCTGTAAACGCTCTGGCGGACTATCTGAGACGTTTTTGATATTATTTCGACAGTAGAAACGCTTTTAGATTCTTTAAATTTTAGTAACGGTATTTCGGTGTCTGAATGCGATTTCTTAATAACCTCAAAATTCTACTAGCAGTACGTAACAGATTATAATTAATAGACAGTAATTGCAGAATGCTAAAGAATGTACAGAAACAACTGTAAACTAATTTTAAATGCATCAGAATGACACCTACTGTTTTAGAAGTAGACAAAATGGCATACTAGAGCCTGCAAACGCTCTGGCGGACTATCTGAGACGTTTTGGATATTATTTCGACAGTAGAAACGCTTTTAGATTCTTTAAATTTTAGTAACGGTATTTCGGTGTCTGAATGCGATTCCTTAATAACCTCAAAATTCTACTAGCAGTACGTAACATATTATAATTAATAGACAGTAATTGCAGAATGCTAAAGATTGTACAGAAACAACTGTAAACTAATTTTAAATGCATCAGAATGACACCTACTATTTTAGAAGTAGACAAAATGGCATGCTAGAGCCTGTAAACGCTCTGGCGGACTATCTGAGATGTTTTGGAATTTATTTCGATAGTAGAAACGCTCTAAGATTTTTTAAATTTTATTAACGCTATTTCGGTGTTTGAATGCGATTTCTTAATGACCTCAAAATGCTACTAGCAGTACGTAACATATTATAATTAATAGACAGTAATTGCAGAATGCTAAAGATTGTACAGAAACAACTGTAAACTAATTTTAAATGCATCAGAATGGCACCTACTGTTTTAGAAGTAGACAAAATGGCATACTAGAGCCTGCAAACGCTCTGGCGGACTATCTGAGACGTTTTGGATATTATTTCGACAGTATAAACGCTTTTAGATTCTTTAAATTTTAGTAACGGTATTTCGGTGTCTGAATGCGATTTCTTAATAACCTCAAAATTCTACTAGCAGTACGTAACATATTATAATTAATAGACAGTAATTGCAGAATGCTAAAGATTGTACAGAAACAACTGTAAAATAATTTTAAATGCATCAGAATGACACCTACTATTTTAGAAGTAGACAAAATGGCATGCTAGAGCCTGTAAACGCTCTGGCGGACTATCTGAGACGTTTTGGATATTATTTCGACAGTAGAAACGCTTTTAGATTCTTTAAATTTTAGTAACGGTATTTCGGTGTCTGAATGCGATTTCTTAATAACCTCAAAATTCTACTAGCAGTACGTAACATATTATAATTAATAGACAGTAATTGCAGAATGCTAAAGATTGTACAGAAACAACTGTAAACTAATTTTAAATGCATCAGAATGACACCTACTATTTTAGAAGTAGACAAAATGGCATGCTAGAGCCTGTAAACGCTCTGGCGGATTATCTGAGACGTTTTGGAATTTATTTCGATAGTAAAAACGCTCTAAGATTTTTTAAATTTTATTAACGCTATTTCGGTGTTCGAATGCGATTTCTTAATGACCTCAAAATGCTACTAGCAGTACGTAACATATTATAATTAATAGACAGTAATTGCAGAATGCTAAAGATTGTACAGAAACAATTGTAAATTAATTTTAAATGCATCAGAATGCCACCTACTGTTTTAGAAGTAGACAAAATGGCATACTAGAGCCTGCAAACGCTCTGGCGGACTATCTGAGACGTTTTGGATATTATTTCGACAGTAGAAACGCTTTTAGATTCTTTAAATTTTAGTAACGGTATTTCGGTGTCTGAATGCGATTTCTTAATAACCTCAAAATTCTACTAGCAGTACGTAACATATTATAATTAATAGACAGTAATTGCAGAATGCTAAAGATTGTACAGAAACAACTGTAAACTAATTTTAAATGCATCAGAATGACACCTACTATTTTAGAAGTAGACAAAATGGCATGCTAGAGCCTGTAAATGCTCTGGCGGACTATCTGAGACGTTTTGGAATTTATTTCGATAGTAGAAACGCTCTAAGATTTTTTAAATTTTATTAACGTTATTTCGGTGTTCGAATGCGATTTCTTAATGACCTCAAAATGCTACTAGCAGTACGTAACATATTATAATTAATAGACAGTAATTGCAGAATGCTAAAGATTGTACAGAAACAACTGTAAACTAATTTTAAATGCATCAGAATGGCACCTACTGTTTTAGAAGTAGACAAAATGGCATACCAGAGCCTGCAAACGCTCTGGCGGACTATCTGAGACGTTTTGGATATTATTTCGATAGTAGAAACGCTCTAAGATTTTTTAAATTTTATTAACGCTATTTCGGTGTTTGAATGCGATTTCTTAATGACCTCAAAATGCTACTAGCAGTACGTAACATATTATAATTAATAGACAGTAATTGCAGAATGATAAAGAATGTACAGAAACAACTGTAAACTAATTTTAAATGCATCAGAATGGCACCTACTGTTTTAGAAGTAGACAAAATGGCATACTAGAGCCTGCAAACGCTCTGGCGGACTATCTGAGACGTTTTGGAATTTATTTCGATAGTAGAAACGCTCTAAGATTTTTTAAATTTCATTAACGCTATTTCGGTGTTTGAATGCGATTTCTTAATGACCTCAAAATTCTACTAGCAGTACGTAACATATTATAATTAATAGACAGTAATTGCAGAATGCTAAAGATTGTACAGAAACAACTGTAAACTAATTTTAAATGCATCAGAATGACACCTACTATTTTAGAAGTAGACAAAATGGCATGCTAGAGCCTGTAAACGCTCTGGCGGACTATCTGAGACGTTTTGGAATTTATTTCGATAGTAGAAACGCTCTAAGATTTTTTAAATTTCATTAACGCTATTTCGGTGTTTGAATGCGATTTCTTAATTACCTCAAAATTCTACTAGCAGTACGTAACATATTATAATTAATAGACAGTAATTGCGGAATGCTAAAGATTGTACAGAAACAACTGTAAACTAATTTTAAATGCATCAGAATGACACCTACTATTTTAGAAGTAGACAAAATGGCATGCTAGAGCCTGTAAACGCTCTGGCGGACTATCTGAGACGTTTTGGAATTTATTTCGATAGTAGAAACGCTCTAAGATTTTTTAAATTTCATTAACGCTATTTCGGTGTTTGAATGCGATTTCTTAATTACCTCAAAATTCTACTAGCAGTACGTAACATATTATAATTAATAGACAGTAATTGCGGAATGCTAAAGATTGTACAGAAACAACTGTAAACTAATTTTAATTGCATCAGAATGACACCTACTATTTTAGAAGTAGACAAAATGGCATGCTAGAGCCTGTAAACGCTCTGGCGGATTATCTGAGACGTTTTTGATATCATTTCGACAGTAGAAACGCTTTTACATTCTTTAAATTTTAGTAACGGTATTTCGGTGTCTGAATGCGATTTCTTAATAACCTCAAAATTCTACTAGCAGTACGTAACATATTATAATTAATAGACAGTAATTGCAGAATGCTAAATATTGTACAGAAACAACTGTAAACTAATTTTAAATGCATCAGAATGGCACCTACTGTTTTAGAAGTAGACAAGGCATACTAGAGCCTGCAAACGCTCTGGCGGACTATCTGAGACGTTTTGGATATTATTTCGACAGTAGAAACGCTTTTAGATTCTTTAAATTTTAGTAACGGTATTTCGGTGTCTGAATGCGATTTCTTAATAACCTCAAAATTCTACTAGCAGTACGTAACATATTATAATTAATAGACAGTAATTGCAGAATGCTAAAGATTGTACAGAAACAACTGTAAACTAATTGTAAATGCATCAGAATGACACCTACTATTTTAGAAGTAGACAAAATGGCATGCTAGAGTCTGTAAACGCTCTGGCGGACTATCTGAGACGTTTTGGATATTATTTCGATAGTAGAAACGCTCTAAGATTTTTTAAATTTCATTAACGCTATTTCGGTGTTTGAATGCGATTTCTTAATTACCTCAAAATTCTACTAGCAGTACGTAACATATTATAATTAATAGACAGTAATTGCGGAATGCTAAAGATTGTACAGAAACAACTGTAAACTAATTTTAAATGCATCAGAATGACACCTACTATTTTAGAAGTAGACAAGATGGCATGCTAGAGCCTGTAAACGATCTGGCGGACTATCTGAGACGTTTTTGATATCATTTCGACAGTAGAAACGCTTTTACATTCTTTAAATTTTAGTAACGGTATTTCGGTGTCTGAATGCGATTTCTTAATAACCTCAAAATTCTACTAGCAGTACGTAACATATTATAATTAATAGACAGTAATTGCAGAATGCTAAATATTGTACAGAAACAACTGTAAACTAATTTTAAATGCATCAGAATGGCACCTACTGTTTTAGAAGTAGACAAAAAGGCATACTAGAGCCTGCAACCGCTCTGGCGGACTATCTGAGACGTTTTGGATATTATTTCGACAGTAGAAACGCTTTTAGATTCTTTAAATTTTAGTAACGGTATTTCGGTGTCTGAATGCGATTTCTTAATAACCTCAAAATTCTACTAGCAGTACGTAACATATTATAATTAATAGACAGTAATTGCAGAATGCTAAAGATTGTACAGAAACAACTGTAAACTAATTGTAAATGCATCAGAATGACACCTACTATTTTAGAATTAGACAAAATGGCATGCTAGAGTCTGTCAACGCTCTGGCGGACTATCTGAGACGTTTTGGATATTATTTCGACAGTAGAAACGCTTTTAGATTCTTTAAATTTTAGTAACGGTATTTCGGTGTCTGAATGCGATTTCTTAATAACCTCAAAATTCTACTAGCAGTACGTAACATATTATAATTAATAGACAGTAATTGCAGAATGCTAAAGATTGTACAGAAACAACTGTAAACTAATTTTAAATGCATCAGAATGACACCTACTATTTTAGAAGTAGACAAAATGGCATGCTAGAACCTGTAAACGCTCTGGCGGACTATCTGAGACGTTTTTGATATTATTTCGACAGTAGAAACGCTTTTAGATTCTTTAAATTTTAGTAACGGTATTTCGGTGTCTGAATGCGATTTCTTAATAACCTCAAAATTCTACTAGCAGTACGTAACAGATTATAATTAATAGACAGTAATTGCAGAATGCTAAAGAATGTACAGAAACAACTGTAAACTAATTTTAAATGCATCAGAATGACACCTACTGTTTTAGAAGTAGACAAAATGGCATACTAGAGCCTGCAAACGCTCTGGCGGACTATCTGAGACGTTTTGGATATTATTTCGACAGTAGAAACGCTTTTAGATTCTTTAAATTTTAGTAACGGTATTTCGGTGTCTGAATGCGATTCCTTAATAACCTCAAAATTCTACTAGCAGTACGTAACATATTATAATTAATAGACAGTAATTGCAGAATGCTAAAGATTGTACAGAAACAACTGTAAACTAATTTTAAATGCATCAGAATGACACCTACTATTTTAGAAGTAGACAAAATGGCATGCTAGAGCCTGTAAACGCTCTGGCGGACTATCTGAGATGTTTTGGAATTTATTTCGATAGTAGAAACGCTCTAAGATTTTTTAAATTTTATTAACGCTATTTCGGTGTTTGAATGCGATTTCTTAATGACCTCAAAATGCTACTAGCAGTACGTAACATATTATAATTAATAGACAGTAATTGCAGAATGCTAAAGATTGTACAGAAACAACTGTAAACTAATTTTAAATGCATCAGAATGGCACCTACTGTTTTAGAAGTAGACAAAATGGCATACTAGAGCCTGCAAACGCTCTGGCGGACTATCTGAGACGTTTTGGATATTATTTCGACAGTATAAACGCTTTTAGATTCTTTAAATTTTAGTAACGGTATTTCGGTGTCTGAATGCGATTTCTTAATAACCTCAAAATTCTACTAGCAGTACGTAACATATTATAATTAATAGACAGTAATTGCAGAATGCTAAAGATTGTACAGAAACAACTGTAAAATAATTTTAAATGCATCAGAATGACACCTACTATTTTAGAAGTAGACAAAATGGCATGCTAGAGCCTGTAAACGCTCTGGCGGACTATCTGAGACGTTTTGGATATTATTTCGACAGTAGAAACGCTTTTAGATTCTTTAAATTTTAGTAACGGTATTTCGGTGTCTGAATGCGATTTCTTAATAACCTCAAAATTCTACTAGCAGTACGTAACATATTATAATTAATAGACAGTAATTGCAGAATGCTAAAGATTGTACAGAAACAACTGTAAACTAATTTTAAATGCATCAGAATGACACCTACTATTTTAGAAGTAGACAAAATGGCATGCTAGAGCCTGTAAACGCTCTGGCGGATTATCTGAGACGTTTTGGAATTTATTTCGATAGTAAAAACGCTCTAAGATTTTTTAAATTTTATTAACGCTATTTCGGTGTTCGAATGCGATTTCTTAATGACCTCAAAATGCTACTAGCAGTACGTAACATATTATAATTAATAGACAGTAATTGCAGAATGCTAAAGATTGTACAGAAACAATTGTAAATTAATTTTAAATGCATCAGAATGCCACCTACTGTTTTAGAAGTAGACAAAATGGCATACTAGAGCCTGCAAACGCTCTGGCGGACTATCTGAGACGTTTTGGATATTATTTCGACAGTAGAAACGCTTTTAGATTCTTTAAATTTTAGTAACGGTATTTCGGTGTCTGAATGCGATTTCTTAATAACCTCAAAATTCTACTAGCAGTACGTAACATATTATAATTAATAGACAGTAATTGCAGAATGCTAAAGATTGTACAGAAACAACTGTAAACTAATTTTAAATGCATCAGAATGACACCTACTATTTTAGAAGTAGACAAAATGGCATGCTAGAGCCTGTAAATGCTCTGGCGGACTATCTGAGACGTTTTGGAATTTATTTCGATAGTAGAAACGCTCTAAGATTTTTTAAATTTTATTAACGTTATTTCGGTGTTCGAATGCGATTTCTTAATGACCTCAAAATGCTACTAGCAGTACGTAACATATTATAATTAATAGACAGTAATTGCAGAATGCTAAAGATTGTACAGAAACAACTGTAAACTAATTTTAAATGCATCAGAATGGCACCTACTGTTTTAGAAGTAGACAAAATGGCATACCAGAGCCTGCAAACGCTCTGGCGGACTATCTGAGACGTTTTGGATATTATTTCGATAGTAGAAACGCTCTAAGATTTTTTAAATTTTATTAACGCTATTTCGGTGTTTGAATGCGATTTCTTAATGACCTCAAAATGCTACTAGCAGTACGTAACATATTATAATTAATAGACAGTAATTGCAGAATGATAAAGAATGTACAGAAACAACTGTAAACTAATTTTAAATGCATCAGAATGGCACCTACTGTTTTAGAAGTAGACAAAATGGCATACTAGAGCCTGCAAACGCTCTGGCGGACTATCTGAGACGTTTTGGAATTTATTTCGATAGTAGAAACGCTCTAAGATTTTTTAAATTTCATTAACGCTATTTCGGTGTTTGAATGCGATTTCTTAATGACCTCAAAATTCTACTAGCAGTACGTAACATATTATAATTAATAGACAGTAATTGCAGAATGCTAAAGATTGTACAGAAACAACTGTAAACTAATTTTAAATGCATCAGAATGACACCTACTATTTTAGAAGTAGACAAAATGGCATGCTAGAGCCTGTAAACGCTCTGGCGGACTATCTGAGACGTTTTGGAATTTATTTCGATAGTAGAAACGCTCTAAGATTTTTTAAATTTCATTAACGCTATTTCGGTGTTTGAATGCGATTTCTTAATTACCTCAAAATTCTACTAGCAGTACGTAACATATTATAATTAATAGACAGTAATTGCGGAATGCTAAAGATTGTACAGAAACAACTGTAAACTAATTTTAAATGCATCAGAATGACACCTACTATTTTAGAAGTAGACAAAATGGCATGCTAGAGCCTGTAAACGCTCTGGCGGACTATCTGAGACGTTTTGGAATTTATTTCGATAGTAGAAACGCTCTAAGATTTTTTAAATTTCATTAACGCTATTTCGGTGTTTGAATGCGATTTCTTAATTACCTCAAAATTCTACTAGCAGTACGTAACATATTATAATTAATAGACAGTAATTGCGGAATGCTAAAGATTGTACAGAAACAACTGTAAACTAATTTTAATTGCATCAGAATGACACCTACTATTTTAGAAGTAGACAAAATGGCATGCTAGAGCCTGTAAACGCTCTGGCGGATTATCTGAGACGTTTTTGATATCATTTCGACAGTAGAAACGCTTTTACATTCTTTAAATTTTAGTAACGGTATTTCGGTGTCTGAATGCGATTTCTTAATAACCTCAAAATTCTACTAGCAGTACGTAACATATTATAATTAATAGACAGTAATTGCAGAATGCTAAATATTGTACAGAAACAACTGTAAACTAATTTTAAATGCATCAGAATGGCACCTACTGTTTTAGAAGTAGACAAGGCATACTAGAGCCTGCAAACGCTCTGGCGGACTATCTGAGACGTTTTGGATATTATTTCGACAGTAGAAACGCTTTTAGATTCTTTAAATTTTAGTAACGGTATTTCGGTGTCTGAATGCGATTTCTTAATAACCTCAAAATTCTACTAGCAGTACGTAACATATTATAATTAATAGACAGTAATTGCAGAATGCTAAAGATTGTACAGAAACAACTGTAAACTAATTGTAAATGCATCAGAATGACACCTACTATTTTAGAAGTAGACAAAATGGCATGCTAGAGTCTGTAAACGCTCTGGCGGACTATCTGAGACGTTTTGGATATTATTTCGACAGTAGAAACGCTTTTAGATTCTTTAAATTTTAGTAACGGTATTTCGGTGTCTGAATGCGATTTCTTAATAACCTCAAAATTCTACTAGCAGTACGTAACATATTATAATTAATAGACAGTAATTGCAGAATGCTAAAGATTGTACAGAAACAACTGTAAACTAATTTTAAATGCATCAGAATGACTCCTACTATTTTAGAAGTAGACAAAATGGCATGCTAGAACCTGTAAACGCTCTGGCGGACTATCTGAGACGTTTTTGATTTTATTTCGACTGTAGAAACGCTTTTAGATTCTTTAAATTTTAGTAACGGTATTTCGGTGTCTGAATGCGATTTCTTAATAACCTCAAAATTCTACTAGCAGTACGTAACAGATTATAATTAATAGACAGTAATTGCAGAATGCTAAAGATTGTACAGAAACAACTGTAAACTAATTTTAAATGCATCAGAATGACACCTACTGTTTTAGAAGTAGACAAAATGGCATACTAGAGCCTGCAAACGCTCTGGCGGACTATCTGAGACGTTTTGGATATTATTTCGACAGTAGAAACGCTTTTAGATTCTTTAAATTTTAGTAACGGTATTTCGGTGTCTGAATGCGATTCCTTAATAACCTCAAAATTCTACTAGCGGTACGTAACATATTATAATTAATAGACAGTAACTGCAGAATGCTAAAGATTGTACAGAAACAACTGTAAACTAATTTTAAATGCATCAGAATGACACCTACTATTTTAGAAGTATACAAAATGGCATGCTAGAGCCTGTAAACGCTCTGGCGGACTATCTGAGACGTTTTGGAATTTATTTCGATAGTAGAAACGCTCTAAGATTTTTTTAATTTTATTAACGCTATTTCGGTGTTTGAATGCGATTTCTTAATGACCTCAAAATGCTACTAGCAGTACGTAACATATTATAATTAATAGACAGTAATTGCAGAATGCTAAAGATTGTACAGAAACAACTGTAAACTAATTTTAAATGCATCAGAATGGCACCTACTATTTTAGAAGTAAACAAAATGGCATACTAGAGCCTGCAAACGCTCTGGCGGACTATCTGAGACGTTTTGGATATTATTTCGACAGTATAAACGCTTTTAGATTCTTTAAATTTTAGTAACGGTATTTCGGTGTCTGAATGCGATTTCTTAATAACCTCAAAATTCTGCTAGCAGTACGTAACATATTATAATTAATAGACAGTAATTGCAGAATGCTAAAGATTGTACAGAAACAACTGTAAAATAATTTTAAAAGCATCAGAATGACACCTACTATTTTAGAAGTAGACAAAATGGCATGCTAGAGCCTGTAAACACTCTGGCGGACTATCTGAGACGTTTTTGATATCATTTCGACAGTAGAAACGCTTTTAGATTCTTTAAATTTTAGTAACGCTATTTCGGTGTTTGAATGCGATTTCTTAATGACGTCAAAATGCTACTAGCAGTACGTAACATATTATAATTAATAGACAGTAATTGCAGAATGCTAAAGATTGTACAGAAACAACTGTAAACTAAATTTTAAATGCATCACAATGGCACCTACTAGTTTAGAAGTAGACAAAATTGCATGCTAGAGCCTGTAAACGCTCTGGCGGACTATCTAAGGCGTTTTGGAATTTATTTCGATAGTAGAAACGTTCTTAGATTTTTTAAATTCTAGTAACGCTATTTCGGTGTTTGAATACGATTTCTTAATGACGTCAAAATGCTACTAGCAGTACGTAACATATTATAATTAATAGACAGTAATTGCAGAATGCAAAAGATTGTACAGAAACAACTGTAAACTAAATTTTAAATGCATCAGAATAGCACCTACTATTTTAGAAGTAGACAAAATGGCATTCTAGAGCCTGTAAACGCTCTGGCGGACTATCTGAGACGTTTTGGAATTTATTTCGATAGTAGAAACGCTCTTAGATTTTTAAAATTTAGTAACGCTATTTCGGTGTTTGAATGCGATTTCTTAATGACATCAAAATGCTACTAGCAGTACGTAACATATTATAATTAATAGACAGTAACTGCAGAATGCTAAAGTTTGTACAGAAACAACTGTAAACTAATTTTAAATGCATCACAATGGCACCTACTATTTTAGAAGTAGACAAAATGGCATGCTAGAGTCTGTAAACGCTCTGGCGGACTATCTGAGACGTTTTGGAATTTATTTCGATAGTAGAAACGCTCTTAGATTTTTTAAATTTAGTAACGCTATTTCGGTGTTTGAATGCGATTTCTTAATGACATCAAAATGCTACTAGCAGTACGTAACATATTATAATTAATAGACAGTAATTGCAGAATGCTAAAGATTGTACAGAAACAACTGTAAACTAATTTTAAATGCATCACAATGGCACCTACTATTTTAGAAGTAGACAAAATGGCATGCTAGAGCCTGTAAACGCTCTGGCGGACTATCTGAGACGTTTTGGAATTTATTTCGATAGTAGAAACGCTCTTAGATTTTTTAAATTTTAGTAACGCTATTTCGGTGTTTGAAGGCGATTTCTTAATGACCTCAAAATGCTACTAGCAGTACGTAACATATTAGAATTAATAGACAGTAATTGCAGAATGCTAAAGATTGTACAGAAACAACTGTAAACTAATTTTAAGTGCATCAGAATGGCACCTACTATTTTAGAAGTAGACAAAATGGCATGCTAGAGCCTGTACACGCTCTGGCGGATTATCTGAGACGTTTTGGAATTTATTTCGATAGTAGAAACGCTCTTAGATTTTTAAATTTTATTAACGCTATTTCGGTGTTTGAATGCGATTTCTTAATGACCTCAAAATGTTACTAGCAGTACGTAACATATTATAATTAATAGACAGTAATTGCAGAATGCTAAAGATTGTACAGAAACAACTGTAAACTAATTTTAAATGCATCAGAATGGCACCTACTGTTTTAGAAGTAGACAAAATGGCATACTAGAGCCTGCAAACGCTCTGGCGGACTATCTGAGACGTTTTGGATATTATTTCGACAGTATAAACGCTTTTAGATTCTTTAAATTTTAGTAACGGTATTTCGGTGTCTGAATGCGATTTCTTAATAACCTCAAAATTCTACCAGCAGTACGTAACATATTATAATTAATAGACAGTAATTGCAGAATGCTAAAGATTGTACAGAAACAACTGTAAAATAATTTTAAATGCATCAGAATGACACCTACTATTTTAGAAGTAGACAAAATGGCATGCTAGAGCCTGTAAACGCTCTGGCGGACTATCTGAGTCGTTTTGGAATTTATTTCGATAGTAGAAACGCTCTTAGATTTTTAAATTTTAGTAACGCTATTTCGGTGTTTGAATGCGATTTCTTAATGACATCAAAATGCTACTAGCAGTACGTAACATATTATAATTAATAGACAGTAATTGCAGAATGCTAAAGTTTGTACAGAAACAACTGTAAACTAATTTTAAATGCATCAGAATGGCACCTACTATTTTAGAAGTAGACAAAATGGAATGCTAGAGCCTGTAAACGCTCTGGCGGACTATCTAAGGCGTTTTGGAATTTATTTCGATAGTAGAAACGTTCTTAGATTTTTTAAATTCTAGTAACGTTATTTCGGTGTTTGAATGCGATTTCTTAATGACGTCAAAATGCTACTAGCAGTACGTAACATATTATAATTAATAGACAGTAATTGCAGAATGCTAAATATTTTACAGAAACAACTGTAAACTAATTTTAAATGCATCAGAATGGCACCTACTATTTTAGAAGTAGACAAAATGGCATGCTAGAGCCTGTAAACGCTCTGGCGGACTATCTGAGACGTTTTGGAATTTATTTCGATAGTAGAAACGCTCTTAGATTTTTAAAATTTAGTAACGCTATTTCGGTGTTTGAATGCGATTTCTTAATGACATCAAAATGCTACTAGCAGTACGTAACATATTATAATTAATAGACAGTAATTGCAGAATGCTAAAGGTTGTACAGAAACAACTGTAAACTAATTTTAAATGCATCAGAATGGCACCTACTATTTTAGAAATAGACACAATGGCATGCTAGAGCTTGTAAACGCTCTGGCGGACTATCTAAGGCGTTTTGGAATTTATTTCGATAGTAGAAACGTTCTTAGATTTTTTAAATTTTAGTAACGCTATTTCGGTGTTTGAATGCGATTTCTTAATGACGTCAAAATGCTACTAGCAGTACGTAACATATTATAATTAATAGACAGTAATTGCAGAATGCTAAAGATTTTACAGAAACAACAGTAAACTAATTGTAAATGCATCAGAATGGCACCTACTATTTTAGAAGTAGACAAAATGGCATGTTAGAGCCTGTAAACGCTCTGGCGGACTATCTGAGACGTTTTGGAATTTATTTCGATAGTAGAAACGCTCTTAGATTTTTAAATTTTAGTAACGCTATTTCGGTGTTTGAATGCGATTTCTTAATGACATCAAAATGCTACTAGCAGTACGTAACATATTATAATTAATAGACAGTAATTGCAGAATGCTAAAGTTTGCACAGAAACAACTGTAAACTAATTTTAAATGCATCAGAATGGCACCTACTTTTTTAGAAGTAGACAAAATGGCATGCTAGAGCCTGTAAACGCTCTGGCGGACTATCTAAGGCGTTTTGGAATTTATTTCGATAGTAGAAACGTTCTTAGATTTTTTAAATTCTAGTAACGTTATTTCGGTGTTTGAATGCGATTTCTTAATGACGTCAAAATGCTACTAGCAGTACGTAACATATTATAATTAATAGACAGTAATTGCAGAATGCTAAAGATTTTACAGAAACAACTGTAAACTAATTTTAAATGCATCAGAATGGCACCTACTATTTTAGAAGTAGACAAAATGGCATGCTAGAACCTGTAAACGCTCTGGCGGACTATCTGAGACGTTTTGGAATTTATTTCGATAGTAGAAACGCTCTTAGATTTTTAAAATTTAGTAACGCTATTTCGGTGTTTGAATGCGATTTCTTAATGACATCAAAATGCTACTAGCAGTACGTAACATATTATAATTAACAGACAGTAATTGCAGAATGCTAAAGATTTTACAGAAACAACTGTAAACTAATTTTAAATGCATCAGAATGGCACCTACTATTTTAGAAGTAGACAAAATAACATGCTAGAGCCTGTAAACGCTCTGGCGGACTATCTGAGACGTTTTGGAATTTATTTCGATAGTAGAAACGCTCTTAGATTTTTAAAATTTAGTAACGCTATTTCGGTGTTTGAATGCGATTTCTTAATGCCATCAAAATGCTACTAGCAGTACGTAACATATTATAATTAATAGACAGTAATTGCAGAATGCTAAAGATTGAACAGAAACAACTGTAAACTAATTTTAAATGCATCAGAATGGCACCTACTATTTTAGAAGTAGACAAAATGGCATGCTAGAGCCTGTAAACGCTCTGGCGGACTATCTAAGGCGTTTTGGAATTTATTTCGATAGTAGAAACGTTCTAAGATTTTTTAAATTCTAGTAACGCTATTTCGGTGTTTGAATGCGATTTCTTAATGACGTCAAAATGCTACTAGCAGTACGTAACATATTATAATTAATAGACAGTAATTGCAGAATGCTAAAGATTGAACAGAAACAACTGTAAACTAATTTTAAATGCATCAGAATGGCACCTACTATTTGAGTAGTAGACAAAATGGCATGCTCGAGCCTGTAAACGCTCTGGCGGACTACCTGAAACGTTTTGGAATTTATTTCGATAGTAGAAACGTTCTTAGATTTTTTAAATTCTAGTAACGCTATTTCGGTGTTTGAATGCGATTTCTTAATGACGTCAAAATGCTACTAGCAGTACGTAACATATTATAATTAATAGACAGTAATTGCAGAATGCTAAAGATTGAACAGAAACAACTGTAAACTAATTTTAAATGCATCAGAATGGCACCTACTATTTGAGTAGTAGACAAAATGGCATGCTAGAGCCTGTAATCGCTCTGGCGGACTATCTAAGGCGTTTTGGAATTTATTTCGATAGTAGAAACGTTCTTAGATTTTTTAAATTCTAGTAACGCTATTTCGGTGTTTGAATGCGATTTCTTAATGACGTCAAAATGCTACTAGCAGTACGTAACATATTATAATTAATAGACAGTAATTGCAGAATGCTAAAGATTGTACAGAAACAACTGTAAACTAATTTTAAATGCATCAGAATGGCACCTACTATTTTAGAAGTAGATAAAATGGCATGCTAGAGCCTGTAAACGCTCTGGCGGATTATCTGAGACGTTTTGGAATTTATTTCGATAGTAGAAACGTTCTTAGAATTTAAATTTTAGTAACGCTATTTCGGTGTTTGAATGGGATTTCTTAATGACCTCAAAGTTCTACTAGCAGTACGTAAGATATTATAATTAATAGACAGTAATTGCAGAATGCTAAAGATTGTACAGAAACAACTGTTAACTAATTTTAAATGCATCAGAATGGCACCTACTATTTTATAAGTAGATAAAATGGCATACTAGAGCCTGTAAACGCTCTGGCGGACTATCTAAGGCGTTTTGGAATTTATTTCGATAGTAGAAACGCTCCTAGATTTTTTAAATTTTAGTAACGCTATTTCGGTGTTTGAAGGCGATTTCTTAATGACCTCAAAATGCTACTAGCAGTACGTAACATATTATAATTAATAGACAGTAATTGCAGAATGCTAAAGATTTTACAAAAACAACTGTAAACTAATTTTAAATGCATCAGAATGGCACCTACTATTTTAGAAATAGACACAATGGCATGCTAGAGCTTGTAAACGCTCTGGCGGACTATCTAAGGCGTTTTGGAATTTATTTCGATAGTAGAAACGTTCTTAGATTTTTTAAATTTTAGTAACGCTATTTCGGTGTTTGAATGCGATTTCTTAATGACGTCAAAATGCTACTAGCAGTACGTAACATATTATAATTAATAGACAGTAATTGCAGAATGCTAAAGATTTTACAGAAACAACAGTAAACTAATTTTAAATGCATCAGAATGGCACCTACTATTTTAGAAGTAGACAAAATGGCATGCTAGAGCCTGTAAACGCTCTGGCGGACTATCTGAGACGTTTTGGAGTTTATTTCGATAGTAGAAACGCTCTTAGATTTTTAAATTTTAGTAACGCTATTTCGGTGTTTGAATGCGATTTCTTAATGACATCAAAATGCTACTAGCAGTACGTAACATATTATAATTAATAGACAGTAATTGCAGAATGCTAAAGTTTGTACGGAAACAACTGTAAACTAATTTTAAATGCATCAGAATGGCACCTACTTTTTTAGAAGTAGACAAAATGGCATGCTAGAGCCTGTAAACGCTCTGGCGGACCATCTAAGGCGTTTTGGAATTTATTTCGATAGTAGAAACTTTCTTAGATTTTTTAAATTCTAGTAACGCTATTTCGGTGTTTGAATGCGATTTCTTAATGACGTCAAAATGCTACTAGCAGTACGTAACATATTATAATTAATAGACAGTAATTGCAGAATGCTAAAGATTTTACAGAAACAACTGTAAACTAATTTTAAATGCATCAGAATGGCACCTACTATTTTAGAAGTAGACAAAATGGCATGCTAGAGCCTGTAAACGCTCTGGCGGGCTATCTGAGACGTTTTGGAATTTATTTCGATAGTAGAAACGCTCTTAGATTTTTAAAATTTAGTAACGCTATTTCGGTGTTTGAATGCGATTTCTTAATGACATCAAAATGCTACTAGCAGTACGTAACATATTATAATTAATAGACAGTAATTGCAGAATGCTAAAGATTTTACAGAAACAACTGTAAACTAATTTTAAATGCATCAGAATGGCACCTACTATTTTAGAAGTAGACAAAATGGCATGCTAGAGCCTGTAAACGCTCTGGCGGACTATCTAAGGCGTTTTGGAATCTATTTCGATAGTAGAAACGTTCTTAGATTTTTTAAATTCTAGTAACGCTATTTCGGTGTTTGAATGCGATTTCTTAATGACGTCAAAATGCTACTAGCAGTACGTAACATATTATAATTAATAGACAGTAATTGCAGAATGCTAAAGATTTTACAGAAACAACTGTAAACTAATTTTAAATGCATCAGAATGGCACCTACTATTTTAGAAGTAGACAAAACGGCATGCTAGAGCCTGTAAACGCTCTGGCGGATTATCTGAGACGTTTTGGAATTTATTTCGATAGTAGAAACGCTCTTAGATTTTTAAATTTTAGTAACGCTATTTCGGTGTTTGAATGCGATTTCTTAATGACATCAAAATGCTACTAGCAGTACGTAACATATTATAATTAATAGACAGTAATTGCAGAATGCTAAAGATTGAACAGAAACAACTGTAAACTAATTTTAAATGCATCAGAATGGCATCTACTATTTGAGTAGTAGACAAAATGGCATGCTGGAGCCTGTAAACGCTCTGGCGGACTATCTAAGGCGTTTTGGAATTTATTTCGATAGTAGAAACGTTCTTAGATTTTTTAAATTCTAGTAACGCTATTTCGGTGTTTGAATGCGATTTCTTAATGACGTCAAAATGCTACTAGCAGTACGTAACATATTATAATTAATAGACAGTAATTGCAGAATGCTAAAGATTTTACAGAAACAACTGTAAACTAATTTTAAATGCATCAGAATGGCACCTACTATTTTAGAAGTAGACAAAACGGCATGCTAGAGCCTGTAAACGCTCTGGCGGATTATCTGAGACGTTTTGGAATTTATTTCGATAGTAGAAACGCTCTTAGATTTTTAAATTTTAGTAACGCTATTTCGGTGTTTGAATGCGATTTCTTAATGACATCAAAATGCTACTAGCAGTACGTAACATATTATAATTAATAGACAGTAATTGCAGAATGCTAAAGATTGAACAGAAACAACTGTAAACTAATTTTAAATGCATCAGAATGGCACCTACTATTTGAGTAGTAGACAAAATGGCATGCTAGAGCCTGTAATCGCTCTGGCGGACTATCTAAGGCGTTTTGGAATTTATTTCGATAGTAGAAACGTTCTTAGATTTTTTAAATTCTAGTAACGCTATTTCGGTGTTTGAATGCGATTTCTTAATGACGTCAAAATGCTACTAGCAGTACGTAACATATTATAATTAATAGACAGTAATTGCAGAATGCTAAAGATTTTACAGAAACAACTGTAAACTAATTTTAAATGCATCAGAATGGCACCTACTATTTTAGAAGTAGACAAAACGGCATGCTAGAGCCTGTAAACGCTCTGGCGGATTATCTGAGACGTTTTGGAATTTATTTCGATAGTAGAAACGCTCTTAGATTTTTAAATTTTAGTAACGCTATTTCGGTGTTTGAATGCGATTTCTTAATGACATCAAAATGCTACTAGCAGTACGTAACATATTATAATTAATAGACAGAAATTGCAGAATGCTAAAGATTGAACAGAAACAACTGTAAACTAATTTTAAATGCATCAGAATGGCATCTACTATTTGAGTAGTAGACAAAATGGCATGCTGGAGCCTGTAAACGCTCTGGCGGACTACCTGAAACGTTTTGGAATTTATTTCGATAGTAGAAACGTTCTTAGATTTTTTAAATTCTAGTAACGCTATTTCGGTGTTTGAATGCGATTTCTTAATGACGTCAAAATGCCACTAGCAGTACGTAACATATTATAATTAATAGACAGTAATAGCAGAATGCTAAAGATTGAACAGAAACAACTGTAAACTAATTTTAAATGCATCAGAATGGCACCTACTATTTGAGTAGTAGACAAAATGGCATGCTAGAGCCTGTAATCGCTCTGGCGGACTATCTAAGGCGTTTTGGAATTTATTTCGATAGTAGAAACGTTCTTAGATTTTTTAAATTCTAGTAACGCTATTTCGGTGTTTGAATGCGATTTCTTAATGACGTCAAAATGCTACTAGCAGTACGTAACATATTATAATTAATAGACAGTAATTGCAGAATGCTAAAGATTGTACAGAAACAACTGTAAACTAATTTTAAATGCATCAGAATGGCACCTACTATTTTAGAAGTAGACAAAATGGCATGCTAGAGCCTGTAAACGCTCTGGCGGATTATCTGAGACGTTTTGGAATTTATTTCGATAGTAGAAACGTTCTTAGATTTTTAAATTTTAGTAACGCTATTTCGGTGTTTGAATGCGATTTCTTAATGTCATCAAAATGCTACTAGCAGTACGTAACATATTATAATTAATAGACAGTAATTGCAGAATGCTAAAGATTGAACAGAAACAACTGTAAACTAATTTTAAATGCATCAGAATGGCACCTACTATTTGAGTAGTAGACAAAATGGCATGCTAGACCCTGTAAACGCTCTGGCAAACAATGTAAGACGTTTTGGATATCATTTCGATAGTAGAAACGCTTTTAGATTTTTTAAATTTTAGTAACGGTATTGCGGTGTTTGAATGGGATTTCTTAATGACCTCAAAGTTCTACTAGCAGTACGTAACATATTATAATTAATAGACAGTAATTGCAAAATGCTAAAGATTGTACAGAAACAACTGTAAACTAATTTTAAATGCATCAGAATGGCACCTACTATTTTAGAAGTAGACAAAATATCATGCTAGAGCCTGTAAACGCTCTGGCGGACTATCTAAGGCGTTTTGGAATTTATTTCGATAGTAGAAACGCTTTGGTTTTTTAAATTGTAGTAACGCTATTTCGGTGTTTGAATGCGATTTCTTAATGACGTCAAAATGCTACTAGCAGTACGTAACATATTATAATTAATTGACAGTAATTGCAGAATGCTAAATATTTTACAGAAACAACTGTATACTAATTTTAAATGCATCAGAATGGCACCTACTATTTGAGTAGTAGACAAAATGGCATGCTAGACCCTGTAAACGCTGTGGCAAACAATGTAAGACGTTTTTTATATCATTTCGATAGTAGAAACGCTTTTAGATTTTTTAAATTTTAGTAACGGTATTTCGGTGTTTGAATGGGATTTTTTAATGACCTCAAAGTTCTACTAGCAGTACGTAACATATTATAATTAATAGACAGTAATTGCAGAATGCTAAAGATTGTACAAAAACGACTGTAATCTAATTTTAAATGCATCAGAATGGCACCTACTATTTTAGAAGTAGACAAAATGGCATGCTAGAGCCTGTAAACGCTCTGGCGGACTATCTAAGGCGTTTTGGAATTTATTTCGATAGTAGAAACGCTGTTTGATTTTTTAAATTGTAGTAACGCTATTTCGGTGTTTGAATGCGATTTCTTAATGACGTCAAAATGCTACTAGCAGTACGTAACATATTATAATTAATAGACAGTAATTGCAGAATGCTAAAGATTGTACAGAAACAACTGTAAACTAATTGTAAATGCATCAGAATGGCACCTACTATTTTAAAAGTAGACAAAATGGCATGCTAGAGCCTTTAAACGCTCTGGCGGACTATCTGAGACGTTTTGGAATTTATTTCGATAGTAGAAACGCTCTTAGTTTTTTAAATTTTAGTAACTCTATTTCGGTGTTTGAATGCGATTTCTTAATGACATCAAAATGCTACTAGCAGGACGTAACATATTATAATTAATAGACAGTAATTGCAGAATGCTAAAGATTGTACAAAAACAACTGTAAACTAATTTTAAATGCATCAGAATGGCACCTACTATTTTAGAAGTAGACAAAACGGCATGCTAGAGCCTGTAAACGCTCTGGCGGATTATCTGAGACGTTTTGGAATTTATTTCGATAGTAGAAACGCTCTTAGATTTTTAAATTTTAGTAACGCTATTTCGGTGTTTGAATGCGATTTCTTAATGACATCAAAATGCTACTAGCAGTACGTAACATATTATAATTAATAGACAGTAATTGCAGAATGCTAAAGATTGAACAGAAACAACTGTAAACTAATTTTAAATGCATCAGAATGGCATCTACTATTTGAGTAGTAGACAAAATGGCATGCTGGAGCCTGTAAACGCTCTGGCGGACTACCTGAAACGTTTTGGAATTTATTTTGATAGTAGAAACGCTCTTAGATTTTTAAATTGTAGTAACGCTATTTCGGTGTTTGAATGCGATTTCTTAATGACCTCAAAATTCTACTAGCAGTACGTAACATATTATAATTAATAGACAGTAATTGCAGAATGCTAAAGATTGTACAGAAACAACTGTAAACTAATTTTAAATTCATCAGAATGGCACCTACTATTTGAGTAGTAGACAAAATGGCATGCTGGAGCCTGTAAACGCTCTGGCGGACTACCTGAAACGTTTTGGAATTTATTTTGATAGTAGAAACGCTCTTAGATTTTTAAATTGTAGTAACGCTATTTCGGTGTTTGAATGCGATTTCTTAATGACCTCAAAATTCTACTAGCAGTACGTAACATATTATAATTAATAGACAGTAATTGCAGAATGCTAAAGATTGTACAGAAACAACTGTAAACTAATTTTAAATGCATCAGAATGGCACCTACTATTTTAGAAGTAGACAAAATGGCATGCCGGAGCCTGTAAACGCTCTGGCGGACTACCTGAAACGTTTTGGAATTTATTTTGATAGTAGAAACGCTCTTAGATTTTTAAATTGTAGTAACGCTATTTCGGTGTTTGAATGCGACTTCTTAATGACCTCAAAATTCTACTAGCAGTACGTAACATATTATAATTAATAGACAGTAATTGCAGAATGCTAAAGATTGTACAGAAACAACTGTAAACTAATTTTAAATGCATCAGAATGGCACCTACTATTTTAAAAGTAGACAAAATGGCATGCTAGAGCCTTTAAACGCTCTGGCGGACTATCTGAGACGTTTTGGAATTTATTTCGATACTAGAAACGCTCTTAGATTTTTAAATTTTAGTAACGCTATTTCGGTGTTTGAATGCGATTTCTTAATGACCTCAAAATTCTACTAGCAGTACGTAACATATTATAATTAATAGACAGTAATTGCAGAATGCTAAAGATTGTACAGAAACAACTGTAAACTAATTTTAAATGCATCAGAATGGCACCTACTATTTTAAAAGTAGACAAATGGCATGCTAGAGCCTTTAAACGCTCTGGCGGACTATCTGAGACGTTTTGGAATTTATTTCGATAGTAGAAACGCTCTTAGATTTTTAAATTTTAGTAACGCTATTTCGGTGTTTGAATGCGATTTCTTAATGACCTCAAAATTCTACTAGCAGTACGTAACATATTATAATTAATAGACAGTAATTGCAGAATGCTAAAGATTGTACAGAAACAACTGTAAACTAATTTTAAATGCATCAGAATGGCACCTACTATTTTAGAAGTAGACAAAATGGCATGCTGGAGCCTGTAAACGCTCTGGCGGACTACCTGAAACGTTTTGGAATTTATTTTGATAGTAGAAACGCTCTTAGATTTTTAAATTGTAGTAACGCTATTTCGGTGTTTGAATGCGATGTCTTAATGACCTCAAAATTCTACTAGCAGTACGTAACATATTATAATTAATAGACAGTAATTGCAGAATGCTAAAGATTGTACAGAAACAACTATAAACTAATTTTAAATGCATCAGAATGGCACCTACTATTTTAAAAGTAGACAAAATGGCATGCTGGAGCCTGTAAACGCTTTGGCGGACTACCTGAAACGTTTTGGAATTTATTTTGATAGTAGAAACGCTCTTAGATTTTTAAATTGTAGTAACGCTTTTTCGGTGTTTGAATGCGACTTCTTAATGACCTCAAAATTCTACTAGCAGTACGTAACATATTATAATTAATAGACAGTAATTGCAGAATGCTAAAGATTGTACAGAAACAACTGTAAACTAATTTTAAATGCATCAGAATGGCACCTACTATTTTAAAAGTAGACAAAATGGCATGCTAGAGCCTTTAAACGCTCTGGCGAACTATCTGAGACGTTTTGGAATTTATTTCGATAGTAGAAACGCTCTTAGATTTTTAAATTTTAGTAACGCTATTTCGGTGTTTGAATGCGATTTCTTAATGACCTCAAAATTCTACTAGCAGTACGTAACATATTATAATTAATAGACAGTAATTGCAGAATGCTAAAGATTGTACAGAAACAACTGTAAACTAATTTTAAATGCATCAGAATGGCACCTACTATTTTAAAAGTAGACAAAATGGCATGCTAGAGCCTTTAAACGCTCTGGCGGACTATCTGAGACGTTTTGGAATTTATTTCGATAGTAGAAACACTCTTAGATTTTTAAATTTTAGTAACGCTATTTCGGTGTTTGAATGCGATTTCTTAATGACATCAAAATGCTACTAGCAGTACGTAACATATTATAATTAATAGACAGTAATTGCAGAATGCTAAAGTTTGTACAGAAACAACTGTAAACTAATTTTAAATGCATCAGAATGGCACCGACTATTTTAGAAGTAGACAAAATGGCATGCTAGAGCCTGTAAACGCTCTGGCGGACTATCTAAGGCGTTTTGGAATTTATTTCGATAGTAGAAACGTTCTTAGATTTTTTAAATTTTAGTAACGTTATTTCGGTGTTTGAATGAGATTTCTTAATGACGTCAAAATGCTACTAGCAGTACGTAACATATTGTAATTAATAGACAGTAATTGCAGAATGATAAAGATTTTACAGAAACAACTGTAAACTAATTTTAAATGCATCAGAATGGCACCTACTATTTTAAAAGTAGACAAAATGGCATGCTAGAGTCTTTAAACGCTCTGGCGGACTATCTGAGACGTTTTGGAATTTATTTCGATAGTAGAAACGCTCTTAGATTTTTAAAATTTAGTAACGATATTTCGGTGTTTGAATGCGATTTCTTAATGACATCAAAATGCTACTAGCAGTACGTAACATATTATAATTAATAGACAGTAATTGCAGAATGCTAAAGATTGTACAGAAACAACTGTAAACTAATTTTAAATGCATCAGAATGGCACCTACTATTTTAGAAGTATACAAAATGGCATGCTGGAGCCTGTAAACGCTCTGGCGGACTACCTGAAACGTTTTGGAATTTATTTTGATAGTAGAAACGCTCTTAGATTTTTAAATTGTAGTAACGCTATTTCGGTGTTTGAATGCGATTTCTTAATGACCTCAAAATTCTACTAGCAGTACGTAACATATTATAATTAATAGACAGTAATTGCAGAATGCTAAAGATTGTACAGAAACAACTGTAAACTAATTTTAAATGCATCAGAATGGCACCTACTATTTTAGAAGTATACAAAATGGCATGCTGGAGCCTGTAAACGCTCTGGCGGACTACCTGAAACGTTTTGGAATTTATTTTGATAGTAGAAACGCTCTTAGATTTTTAAATTGTAGTAACGCTATTTCGGTGTTTGAATGCGATTTCTTAATGACCTCAAAATTCTAGTAGCAGTACGTAACATATTATAATTAATAGACAGTAATTGCAGAATGCTAAAGATTGTACAGAAACAACTGTAAACTAATTTTAAATGCATCAGAATGGCACCTACTATTTTAAAAGTAGACAAAATGGCATGCTAGAGCCTTTAAACGCTCTGGCGGACTATCTGAGACGTTTTGGAATTTATTTCGATAGTAGAAACGCTCTTAGATTTTTAAATTTTAGTAACGCTATTTCGGTGTTTGAATGCGATTTCTTAATGACATCAAAATGCTACTAGCAGTACGTAACATATTATAATTAATAGAAAGTAATTACAGAATGCTAAAGATTGTACAAAAACAACTGTAAACTAATTTTAAATGCATCAGAATGGCACCTACTATTTTAGAAGTAGACAAAATGGCATGCTAGAGCCTGTAAACGCTCTGGCGGATTATCTGAGACGTTTTGGAATTTATTTCGATAGTAGAAACGCTCTTAGATTTTTAAATTTTAGTAACGTTATTTCGGTGTTTGAATGCGATTTTTTAATGACATCAAAATGCTACTAGCAGTACGTAACATATTATAATTAATAGACAGTAATTGCAGAATGCTAAAGATTGAACAGAAACAACTGTAAACTAATTTTAAATGCATCAGAACGGCACCTACTATTTGAGTAGTAGACAAAATGGCATGCTGGAGCCTGTAAACGCCCTGGCGGACAACCTGAAATGTTTTGGATTTTATTTTGATAGTAGAAACGCTCTTAGATTTTTAAATTGTAGTAACGGTATTTCGGTGTTTGAATGCGATTTCTTAATGACCTCAAAATTCTACTAGCAGTACGTAACATATTATAATTAATAGACAGTAATTGCAGAATGCTAAAGATTGTACAGAAACAACTGTAAACTAATTTTAAATGCATCAGAATGGCACCTACTATTTGAGTAGTAGACAAAATGGCATGCTGGAGCCTGTAAACGCTCTGGCGGACTACCTGAAACGTTTTGGAATTTATTTTGATAGTAGAAACGCTCTTAGATTTTTAAATTGTAGTAACGCTATTTCGGTGTTTGAATGCGATTTCTTAATGACCTCAAAATTCTACTAGCAGTACGTAACATATTATAATTAATAGACAGTAATTGCAGAATGCTAAAGATTGTACAGAAACAACTGTAAACTAATTTTAAATGCATCAGAATGGCACCTACTATTTGAGTAGTAGACAAAATGGCATGCTGGAGCCTGTAAACGCTCTGGCGGACTACCTGAAACGTTTTGGAATTTATTTTGATAGTAGAAACGCTCTTAGATTTTTAAATTGTAGTAACGCTATTTCGGTGTTTGAATGCGATTTCTTAATGACCTCAAAATGCTACTATCAGTACGTAACATATTATAATTAATAGACAGTAATTGCAGAATGCTAAAGATTGTACAGAAACAACTGTAAACTAATTTTAAATGCATCAGAATGGCACCCACTATTTGAGTAGTAGACAAAATGGCATGCTAGACCCTGTAAACGCTCTGGAAAACAATCTAAGACGTTTTGGATATCATTTCGATAGTAGAAACGCTTTTAGATTTTTTTAATTTTAGTAACGGTATTTCGGTGCTTGAATGAGATTTCTTAATGACCTCAAAATGCTACTAGCAGTACGTAACATATTATAATTAATAGACAGTAATTACAGAATGCTAAAGATTGTACAGAAACAAATGTAAACTAATTTTAAATGTATCAGAATGGCACCTACTATTTTAGAAGTAGACAAAATGGCATGGTAGATGCTGTAAACGCTCTGGCGGACTATCCAAGACGTTTAGGATATCATTTCGATAGTAGAAACGCTTTTAGATATTTTAAATTTTAGTAACGGTATTTCGGTGTTTGAATGCGATTTCTTAATGACCTCAAAATTCTACTAGCAGTACGTAACATATTATAATTAATAGACAGTAATTGCAGAATGCTAAAGATTGTACAGAAACAACTGTAAACTAATTTTAAATGCATCAGAATGGCACCCACTATTTGAGTAGTAGACAAAATGGCATGCTAGACCCTGTAAACGCTCTAGAAAACAATCTAAGACGTTTTGGATATCATTTCGATAGTAGAAACGCTTTTAGATTTTTTAAATTTTAGTAACGGTATTTCGGTGTTTGAATGAGATTTCTTAATGACCTCAAAATGCTACTAGCAGTACGTAACATATTATAATTAATAGACAGTAATTGCAGAATGCTAAAGATTGTACAGAAACAACTGTAAACTAATTTTAAATGCATCAGAATGGCACCCACTATTTGAGTAGTAGACAAAATGGCATGCTAGACCCTGTAAACGCTCTGGAAAACAATCTAAGACGTTTTGGATATCATTTCGATAGTAGAAACACTTTTAGATTTTTTTAATTTTAGTAACGGTATTTCGGTGTTTGAATGAGATTTCTTAATGACCTCAAAATGCTACTAGCAGTACGTAACATATTATAATTAATAGACAGTAATTACAGAATGCTAAAGATTGTACAGAAACAACTGTAAACTAATTTTAAATGCATCAGAATGGCACCTACTATTTTAGAAGTAGACAAAATGGCATGCTAGAGCCTGTAAACGCTCTGGCGGACTATCTAAGGCGTTTTGGAATTTATTTCGATAGTAGAAACGTTCTTAGATTTTTTAAATTTTAGTAACGCTATTTCGGTGTTTGAATGCGATTTCTTAATGACGTCAAAATGCTACTAGCAGTACGTAACATATTATAATTAATAGACAGTAATTGCAGAATGCCAAAGATTGTACAGAAACAACTGTAAACTAATTTTAAATGCATCAGAATGGCACCTACTATTTTAGAAGTAGACAAAATGGCATGCTAGAGCCTGTAAACGCTCTGGCGGACTATCTAAGGCGTTTTGAAATTTATTTCGATAGTAGAAACGCTCTTAGATTTTTTAAATTTTAGTAACGCTATTTCGGTGTTTGAATGCGATTTCTTAATGACGTCAAATTGCTACTAGCAGTACGTAACATATTATAATTAATAGACAGTAATTGCATAATGCCAAATATTGTACAGAAACAACTGTAAACTAATTTTAAATGCATCAGAATGGCACCTACTATTTTAGAAGTAGACAAAATGGCATGCTAGAGCCTGTAAACGCTCTGTCGGATTATCTGAGACGTTTTGGAATTTATTTCGATAGTAGAAACGCTCTTAGATTTTTTAAATTTTAGTAACGCTATTTCGGTGTTTGAATGCGATTTCTTAATGACGTCAAAATGCTACTAGCAGTACGTAACATATTATAATTAATAGACAGTAATTGCAGAATGCCAAAGATTGTACAGAAACAACTGTAAACTAATTTTAAATGCATCAGAATGGCACCTACTATTTTAGTAGACAAAATGGCATGCTAGAGCCTGTAAACGCTCTGGCGGACTATCTAAGGCGTTTTGGAATTTATTTCGATAGTAGAAACGTTCTTAGATTTTTTAAATTTTAGTAACGCTATTTCGGTGTTTGAATGCGATTTTCTAATGACGTCAAAATGCTACTAGCAGTACCTAACATATTATAATTAATAGACAGTAATTGCAGAATGCCAAAGATTGTACAGAAACAACTGTAAACTAATTTTAAATGCATCAGAATGGCACCTACTATTTTAGAAGTAGACAAAATGGCATGCTAGAGCCTGTAAACGCTCTGGCGGACTATCTAAGGCGTTTTGAAATTTATTTCGATAGTAGAAACGTTCTTAGATTTTTTAAATTTTAGTAACGCTATTTCGGTGTTTGAATGCGATTTCTTAATGACGTCAAAATGCTACTAGCAGTACGTAACATATTATAATTAATAGACAGTACTTGCAGAATGCCAAAGATTGTACAGAAACAACTGTAAACTAATTTTAAATGCATCAGAATGGCACCTACTATTTTAGAAGTAGACAAAATGGCATGCTAGAGCCTGTAAACGCTCTGTCGGATTATCTGAGACGTTTTGGAATTTATTTCGATAGTAGAAACGCTCTTAGATTTTTAAATTTTAGTAACGCTATTTCGGTGTTTGAATGCGATTTCTTAATGACCTCAAAATGCTACTAGCAGTACGTAACATATTATAATTAATAGACAGTAATTGCAGAATGCTAAAGATTGTACAGAAACAACTGTAAACTAATTTTAAATGCATCAGAATGGCACCTACTATTTTAGAAGTAGACAAAATGGCATGCTAGAGCCTGTAAACGCTCTGTCGGATTATCTGAGACGTTTTGGAATTTATTTCGATAGTAGAAACGCTCTTAGATTTTTAAATTTTAGTAACGCTATTTCGGTGTTTGAATGCGATTTCTTAATGACCTCAAAATGCTACTAGCAGTACGTAACATATTATAATTAATAGACAGTAATTGCAGAATGCTAAAGATTGTACAGAAACAACTGTAAACTAATTTTAAATGCATCAGAATGGCACCTACTATTTTAGAAGTAGACAAAATGGCATGCTAGAGCCTGTAAACGCTCTGTCGGACTATCTGAGACGTTTTGGAATTTATTTCGATAGTAGAAACGCTCTTAGATTTTTAAATTTTAGTAACGCTATTTCGGTGTTTGAATGCGATTTCTTAATGACCTCAAAATGCTACTAGCAGTACGTAACATATTATAATTAATAGACAGTAATTGCAGAATGCTAAAGATTGTACAGAAACAACTGTAAACTAATTTTAAATGCATCAGAATGGCACCTACTATTTTAGAAGTAGACAAAATGGCATGCTAGAGCCTTTAAACGCTCTGGCGGACTATCTGAGACGTTTTGGAATTTATTTCGATAGTAGAAACGCTCTTAGATTTTTAAAATTTAGTAACGCTATTTCGGTGTTTGAATGCGATTTCTTAATGTCCTCAAAATGCTACTAGCAGTACTTAACATATTATAATTAATAGACAGTAATTGCAGAATGCTAAAGATTGTACAGAAACAACTGTAAACTAATTTTAAATGCATCAGAATGGCACCTACTATTTTAGAAGTAGACAAAATGGCATGCTAGAGCCTGTAAACGCTCTATCGGATTATCTGAGACGTTTTGGAATTTATTTCGATAGTAGAAACGCTCTTAGATTTTTAAATTTTAGTAACGCTATTTCGGTGTTTGAATGCGATTTCTTAATGACATCAAAATGCTACTAGCAGTACGTAACATATTATAATTAATAGACAGTAATTGCAGAATGCTAAAGCTTGAACAGAAACAACTGTAAACTAATTTTAAATGCATCAGAATGGCACCTACTATTTGAGTAGTAGACAAAATGGCATGCTGGAGCCTGTAAACGCTCTGGCGGACTACCTGAAACGTTTTGGAATTTATTTTGATAGTAGAAACGCTCTTAGATTTTTAAATTGTAGTAACGCTATTTCGGTGTTTGAATGCGATTTCTTAATGACATCAAAATGCTACTAGCAGTACGTAACATATTATAATTACTAGACAGTAATTGCAGAATGCTAAAGCTTGAACAGAAACAACTGTAAACTAATTTTAAATGCATCAGAATGGCACCTACTATTTGAGTAGTAGACAAAATGGCATGCTGGAGCCTGTAAACGCTCTGGCGGACTACCTGAAACGTTTTGGAATTTATTTTGATAGTAGAAACGCTCTTAGATTTTTAAATTGTAGTAACGCTATTTCGGTGTTTGAATGCCATTTCTTAATGACCTCAAAATGCTACTATCAGTACGTAACATATTATAATTAATAGACAGTAATTGCAGAATGCTAAAGATTGTACAGAAACAACCGTAAACTAATTTTAAATGCATCAGAACGTCACCTACTATTTTAGAAGTAGACAAAATGGCATGGTAGATGCTGTAAACGCTCTGGCGGACTGTCTGAGACGTTTTGGATATCATTTCGATAGTAGAAACGATTTTAGATATTTTAAATTTTAGTAACGCTATTTCGGTGTTTGAATGCGATTTCTTATTGACATCAAAATGCTACTAGCAGTACGTAACATATTATAATTAATAGACAGTAATAGCAGAATGCTAAAGATTGAACAGAAACAACTGTAAACTAATTTTAAATGCATCAGAATGGCACCTACTATTTGAGTAGTAGACAAAATGGCATGCTGGAGCCTGTAAACGCTCTGGCGGACTACCTGAAACGTTTTGGAATTTATTTTGATAGTAGAAACGTTCTTAGATTTTTAAATTGTAGTAACGCTATTTCGGTGTTTGAATGCGATTTCTTAATGACCTCAAAATGCTACTATTAGTACGTAACATATTATAATTAATAGACAGTAATTGCAGAATGCTAAAGATTGTACAGAAACAACTGTAAAGTAATTTTAAATGCATCAGAATGGCACCTACTATTTTACAAGTAGACAAAATGGCATGGTAGATGCTGTAAACACTCTGGCAAACAATCTAAGACGTTTTGGATATCATTTCGATAGTAGAAACGCTTTTAGATATTTTAAATTTTAGTAACGGTATTTCGGTGTTTGAATGCGATTTCTTAATGACCTCAAAATTCTACTAGCAGTACGTAACATAATATAATTAATAGACAGTAATTGCAGAATGCTAAAGATTGTACAGAAACAACTGTAAACTAATTTTAAATGCATCAGAATGGCACCCACTATTTGAGTAGTAGACAAAATGGCATGCTAGACCCTGTAAACGCTCTGGAAAACAATCTAAGACGTTTTGGATATCATTTCGATAGTAGAAACGCTTTTAGATTTTTTTAATTTTAGTAACGGTATTTCGGTGTTTGAATGCGATTTCTTAATGACGTCAAAATGCTACTAGCAGTACGTAACATATTATAATTAATAGACAGTAATTGCAGAATGCTAAAGATTTTACAGAAACAACTGTAAACTAATTTTAAATGCATCAGAATGGCACCTACTATTTTAGAAGTAGACAAAATGGCATGCTAGAGCCTGTAAACGCTCTGGCGGATTATCTGAGACGTTTTGGAATTTATTTCGATAGTAGAAACGCTCTTAGGTTTTTAAAATTTAGTAACGCTATTTCGGTGTTTGAATGCGATTTCTTAATGACGTCAAAATGCTACTAGCAGTACGTAACATATTATAATTAATAGACAGTAATTGCAGAATGCTAAAGATTTTACAGAAACAACTGTAAACTAATTTTAAATGCATCAGAATGGCACCTACTATTTTAGAAGTAGACAAAATGGCATGCTGGAGCCTGTAAACGCTCTGGCGGACTACCTGAAACGTTTTGGAATTTATTTTGATAGTAGAAACGTTCTTAGATTTTTAAATTGTAGTAACGCTATTTCGGTGTTTGAATGCGATTTCTTAATGACCTCAAAATGCTACTATTAGTACGTAACATATTATAATTAATAGACAGTAATTGCAGAATGCTAAAGATTGTACAGAAACAACTGTAAAGTAATTTTAAATGCATCAGAATGGCACCTACTATTTTACAAGTAGACAAAATGGCATGGTAGATGCTGTAAACACTCTGGCAAACAATCTAAGACGTTTTGGATATCATTTCGATAGTAGAAACGCTTTTAGATATTTTAAATTTTAGTAACGGTATTTCGGTGTTTGAATGCGATTTCTTAATGACCTCAAAATGCTACTAGCAGTACGTAACATATTATAATTAATAGACAGTAATTGCAGAATGCTAAAGATTTTACAGAAACAACTGTAAACTAATTTTAAATGCATCAGAATGGCACCTACTATTTTAGAAGTAGACAAAATGGCATGCTAGAGCCTGTAAACGCTCTGGCGGATTATCTGAGACGTTTTGGAATTTATTTCGATAGTAGAAACGCTCTTAGGTTTTTAAAATTTAGTAACGCTATTTCGGTGTTTGATTGCGATTTCTTAATGACATCAAAATGCTACTAGCAGTACGTAATATATTATAATTAATAGACAGTAATTGCAGAATGCTAAAGATTGTACAGAAACAACTGTAAACTAATTTTAAATGCATCAGAATGGCACCCACTATTTGAGTAGTAGACAAAATGGCATGCTAGACCCTGTAAACGCTCTGGAAAACAATCTAAGACGTTTTGGATATCATTTCGATAGTAGAAACGCTTTTAGATTTTTTTAATTTTAGTAACGGTATTTCGGTGTTTGAATGAGATTTCTTAATGACCTCAAAATGCTACTAGCAGTACGTAACATATTATAATTAATGGACAGTAATTACAGAATGCTAAAGATTGTACAGAAACAACTGTAAACTAATTTTAAATGCATCAGAATGGCACCTACAATTTTAGAAGTAGAGAAAATGGCATGCTGGAGCCTGTAAACGCTCTGGCGGACTACCTGAGACGTTTTGGAATTTATTTTGATAGTAGAAACGTTCTTAGATTTTTTAAATTCTAGTAACGCTATTTCGGTGTTTGAATGCGATTTCTTAATGACGTCAAAATGCTACTAGCAGTACGTAACATATTATAATTAATAGACAGTAATTGCAGAATGCTAAAGCTTGAACAGAAACAACTGTAAACTAATTTTAAATGCATCAGAATGGCACCTACTATTTTAGAAGTAGACAAAATGGCATGCTAGAGCCTGTAAACGCTCTGGCGGATTATCTGAGACGTTTTGGAATTTATTTCGATAGTAGAAACGTTCTTAGATTTTTAAATTTTAGTAACGCTATTTCGGTGTTTGAATGCGATTTCTTAATGACATCAAAATGCTACTAGCAGTACGTAACATATTATAATTAATAGATAGTAATTGCAGAATGCTAAAGCTTGAACAGAAACAACTGTAAACTAATTTTAAATGCATCAGAATGGCACCTACTATTTGAGTAGTAGACAAAATGGCATGCTAGAGCCTGTAAACGCTCTGGCGGATTATCTGAGACGTTTTGGAATTTATTTCGATAGTAGAAACGCTCTTAGATTTTTAAATTTTAGTAACGCTATTTCGGTGTTTGAATGCGATTTCTTAATGACCTCAAAATACTACTAGCAGTACGTAACATATTATAATTAATAGACAGTAATTGCAGAATGCTAAAGCTTGAACAGAAACAACTGTAAACTAATTTTAAATGCATCAGAATGGCACCTACTATTTTAGAAGTAGACACAATGGCATGCTAGAGCCTGTAAACGCTCTGGCGGACTATCTAAGGCGTTTTGGAATTTATTTCGATAGTAGAAACGTTCTTAGATTTTTTAAATTTTAGTAACGCTATTTCGGTGTTTGAATGCGATTTCTTAATGACGTCAAAATGCTACTAGCAGTACGTAACATATTATAATTAATAGACAGTAATTGCAGAATGCTAAAGATTTTACAGAAACAACAGTAAACTAATTTTAAATGCATCAGAATGGCACCTACTATTTTAGAAGTAGACACAATGGCATGCTAGAGCCTGTAAACGCTCTGGCGGACTATCTAAGGCGTTTTGGAATTTATTTCGATAGTAGAAACGCTCTTAGATTTTTAAATTTTAGTAACGCTATTTCGGTGTTTGAATGCGATTTCTTAATGACGTCAAAATGCTACTAGCAGTACGTAACATATTATAATTAATAGACAGTAATTGCAGAATGCTAAAGATTGTACAGAAACAACTGTAAACTAATTTTAAATGCATCAGAATGGCACCTACTATTTTAGAAGTAGACAAAATGGCATGCTAGAGCCTGTAAACGCTCTGTCGGATTATCTGAGACGTTTTGGAATTTATTTCGATAGTAGAAACGCTCTTAGATTTTTAAATTTTAGTAACGCTATTTCGGTGTTTGAATGCGATTTCTTAATGACCTCAAAATACTACTAGCAGTACGTAACATATTATAATTAATAGACAGTAATTGCAGAATGCTAAAGATTGTACAGAAACAACTGTAAACTAATTTTAAATGCATCAGAATGGCACCTACTATTTTAGAAGTAGACAAAATGGCATGCTAGAGCCTGTAAACGCTCTGTCGGACTATCTGAGACGTTTTGGAATTTATTTCGATAGTAGAAACGCTCTTAGATTTTTAAATTTTAGTAACGCTATTTCGGTGTTTGAATGCGATTTCTTAATGACCTCAAAATGCTACTAGCAGTACGTAACATATTATAATTAATAGACAGTAATTGCAGAATGCTAAAGATTGTACAGAAACAACTGTAAACTAATTTTAAATGCATCAGAATGGCACCTACTATTTTAGAAGTAGACAAAATGGCATGCTAGAGCCTTTAAACGCTCTGGCGGACTATCTGAGACGTTTTGGAATTTATTTCGATAGTAGAAACGCTCTTAGATTTTTAAAATTTAGTAACGCTATTTCGGTGTTTGAATGCGATTTCTTAATGACCTCAAAATGCTACTAGCAGTACTTAACATATTATAATTAATAGACAGTAATTGCAGAATGCTAAAGATTGTACAGAAACAACTGTAAACTAATTTTAAATGCATCAGAATGGCACCTACTATTTTAGAAGTAGACAAAATGGCATGCTAGAGCCTGTAAACGCTCTGTCGGATTATCTGAGACGTTTTGGAATTTATTTCGATAGTAGAAACGCTCTTAGATTTTTAAATTTTAGTAACGCTATTTCGGTGTTTGAATGCGATTTCTTAATGACATCAAAATGCTACTAGCAGTACGTAACATATTATAATTAATAGACAGTAATTGCAGAATGCTAAAGCTTGAACAGAAACAACTGTAAACTAATTTTAAATGCATCAGAATGGCACCTACTATTTGAGTAGTAGACAAAATGGCATGCTGGAGCCTGTAAACGCTCTGGCGGACTACCTGAAACGTTTTGGAATTTATTTTGATAGTAGAAACGCTCTTAGATTTTTAAATTGTAGTAACGCTATTTCGGTGTTTGAATGCGATTTCTTAATGACATCAAAATGCTACTAGCAGTACGTAACATATTATAATTAATAGACAGTAATTGCAGAATGCTAAAGATTGAACAGAAACAACTGTAAACTAATTTTAAATGCATCAGAATGGCACCTACTATTTGAGTAGTAGACAAAATGGCATGCTGGAGCCTGTAAACGCTCTGGCGGACTACCTGAAACGTTTTGGAATTTATTTTGATAGTAGAAACGCTCTTAGATTTTTAAATTGTAGTAACGCTATTTCGGTGTTTGAATGCGATTTCTTAATGACATCAAAATGCTACTAGCAGTACGTAACATATTATAATTACTAGACAGTAATTGCAGAATGCTAAAGCTTGAACAGAAACAACTGTAAACTAATTTTAAATGCATCAGAATGGCACCTACTATTTGAGTAGTAGACAAAATGGCATGCTGGAGCCTGTAAACGCTCTGGCGGACTACCTGAAACGTTTTGGAATTTATTTTGATAGTAGAAACGCTCTTAGATTTTTAAATTGTAGTAACGCTATTTCGGTGTTTGAATGCCATTTCTTAATGACCTCAAAATGCTACTATCAGTACGTAACATATTATAATTAATAGACAGTAATTGCAGAATGCTAAAGATTGTACAGAAACAACCGTAAACTAATTTTAAATGCATCAGAACGTCACCTACTATTTTAGAAGTAGACAAAATGGCATGGTAGATGCTGTAAACGCTCTGGCGGACTGTCTGAGACGTTTTGGATATCATTTCGATAGTAGAAACGCTTTTAGATATTTTAAATTTTAGTAACGCTATTTCGGTGTTTGAATGCGATTTCTTATTGACATCAAAATGCTACTAGCAGTACGTAACATATTATAATTAATAGACAGTAATAGCAGAATGCTAAAGATTGAACAGAAACAACTGTAAACTAATTTTAAATGCATCAGAATGGCACCTACTATTTGAGTAGTAGACAAAATGGCATGCTGGAGCCTGTAAACGCTCTGGCGGACTACCTGAAACGTTTTGGAATTTATTTTGATAGTAGAAACGTTCTTAGATTTTTAAATTGTAGTAACGCTATTTCGGTGTTTGAATGCGATTTCTTAATGACCTCAAAATGCTACTATTAGTACGTAACATATTATAATTAATAGACAGTAATTGCAGAATGCTAAAGATTGTACAGAAACAACTGTAAAGTAATTTTAAATGCATCAGAATGGCACCTACTATTTTACAAGTAGACAAAATGGCATGGTAGATGCTGTAAACACTCTGGCAAACAATCTAAGACGTTTTGGATATCATTTCGATAGTAGAAACGCTTTTAGATATTTTAAATTTTAGTAACGGTATTTCGGTGTTTGAATGCGATTTCTTAATGACCTCAAAATTCTACTAGCAGTACGTAACATATTATAATTAATAGACAGTAATTGCAGAATGCTAAAGATTGTACAGAAACAACTGTAAACTAATTTTAAATGCATCAGAATGGCACCCACTATTTGAGTAGTAGACAAAATGGCATGCTAGACCCTGTAAACGCTCTGGAAAACAATCTAAGACGTTTTGGATATCATTTCGATAGTAGAAACGCTTTTAGATTTTTTTAATTTTAGTAACGGTATTTCGGTGTTTGAATGAGATTTCTTAATGACCTCAAAATGCTACTAGCAGTACGTAACATATTATAATTAATAGACAGTAATTACAGAATGCTAAAGATTGTACAGAAACAACTGTAAACTAATTTTAAATGCATCAGAATGGCACCTACAATTTTAGAAGTAGAGAAAATGGCATGCTGGAGCCTGTAAACGCTCTGGCGGACTACCTGAGACGTTTTGGAATTTATTTTGATAGTAGAAACGTTCTTAGATTTTTTTAATTCTAGTAACGCTATTTCGGTGTTTGAATGCGATTTCTTAATGACATCAAAATGCTACTAGCAGTACGTAACATATTATAATTAATAGATAGTAATTGCAGAATGCTAAAGCTTGAACAGAAACAACTGTAAACTAATTTTAAATGCATCAGAATGGCACCTACTATTTGAGTAGTAGACAAAATGGCATGCTAGAGCCTGTAAACGCTCTGGCGGATTATCTGAGACGTTTTGGAATTTATTTCGATAGTAGAAACGTTCTTAGATTTTTAAATTTTAGTAACGCTATTTCGGTGTTTGAATGCGATTTCTTAATGACGTCAAAATGCTACTAGCAGTACGTAACATATTATAATTAATAGACAGTAATTGCAGAATGCTAAAGATTTTACAGAAACAACAGTAAACTAATTTTAAATGCATCAGAATGGCACCTACTATTTTAGAAGTAGACACAATGGCATGCTAGAGCCTGTAAACGCTCTGGCGGACTATCTAAGGCGTTTTGGAATTTATTTCGATAGTAGAAACGCTCTTAGATTTTTAAATTTTAGTAACGCTATTTCGGTGTTTGAATGCGATTTCTTAATGACGTCAAAATGCTACTAGCAGTACGTAACATATTATAATTAATAGACAGTAATTGCAGAATGCTAAAGATTGTACAGAAACAACTGTAAACTAATTTTAAATGCATTAGAATGGCACCTACTATTTTAGAAGTAGACAAAATGGCATGCTAGAGCCTGTAAACGCTCTGTCGGATTATCTGAGACGTTTTGGAATTTATTTCGATAGTAGAAACGCTCTTAGATTTTTAAATTTTAGTAACGCTATTTCGGTGTTTGAATGCGATTTCTTAATGACCTCAAAATGCTACTAGCAGTACGTAACATATTATAATTAATAGACAGTAATTGCAGAATGCTAAAGATTGTACAGAAACAACTGTAAACTAATTTTAAATGCATCAGAATGGCACCTACTATTTTAGAAGTAGACAAAATGGCATGCTAGAGCCTGTAAACGCTCTGTCGGACTATCTGAGACGTTTTGGAATTTATTTCGATAGTAGAAACGCTCTTAGATTTTTAAATTTTAGTAACGCTATTTCGGTGTTTGAATGCGATTTCTTAATGACCTCAAAATGCTACTAGCAGTACGTAACATATTATAATTAATAGACAGTAATTGCAGAATGCTAAAGATTGTACAGAAACAACTGTAAATTAATTTTAAATGCATCAGAATGGCACCTACTATTTTAGAAGTAGACAAAATGGCATGCTAGAGCCTTTAAACGCTCTGGCGGACTATCTGAGACGTTTTGGAATTTATTTCGATAGTAGAAACGCTCTTAGATTTTTAAAATTTAGTAACGCTATTTCGGTGTTTGAATGCTATTTCTTAATGACCTCAAAATGCTACTAGCAGTACTTAACATATTATAATTAATAGACAGTAATTGCAGAATGCTAAAGATTGTACAGAAACAACTGTAAACTAATTTTAAATGCATCAGAATGGCACCTACTATTTTAGAAGTAGACAAAATGGCATGCTAGAGCCTGTAAACGCTCTGGCGGACTACCTGAAACGTTTTGGAATTTATTTTGATAGTAGAAACGCTCTTAGATTTTTAAATTTTAGTAACGCTATTTCGGTGTTTGAATGCGATTTCTTAATGACATCAAAATGCTACTAGCAGTACGTAACATATTATAATTAATAGACAGTAATTGCAGAATGCTAAAGCTTGAACAGAAACAACTGTAAACTAATTTTAAATGCATCAGAATGGCACCTACTATTTGAGTAGTAGACAAAATGGCATGCTGGAGCCTGTAAACGCTCTGGCGGACTACCTGAAACGTTTTGGAATTTATTTTGATAGTAGAAACGCTCTTAGATTTTTAAATTGTAGTAACGCTATTTCGGTGTTTGAATGCGATTTCTTAATGACATCAAAATGCTACTAGCAGTACGTAACATATTATAATTAATAGACAGTAATTGCAGAATGCTAAAGATTGAACAGAAACAACTGTAAACTAATTTTAAATGCATCAGAATGGCACCTACTATTTGAGTAGTAGACAAAATGGCATGCTGGAGCCTGTAAACGCTCTGGCGGACTACCTGAAACGTTTTGGAATTTATTTTGATAGTAGAAACGCTCTTAGATTTTTAAATTGTAGTAACGCTATTTCGGTGTTTGAATGCGATTTCTTAATGACATCAAAATGCTACTAGCAGTACGTAACATATTATAATTACTAAACAGTAATTGCAGAATGCTAAAGCTTGAACAGAAACAACTGTAAACTAATTTTAAATGCATCAGAATGGCACCTACTATTTGAGTAGTAGACAAAATGGCATGCTGGAGCCTGTAAACGCTCTGGCGGACTACCTGAAACGTTTTGGAATTTATTTTGATAGTAGAAACGCTCTTAGATTTTTAAATTGTAGTAACGCTATTTCGGTGTTTGAATGCCATTTCTTAATGACCTCAAAATGCTACTATCAGTACGTAACATATTATAATTAATAGACAGTAATTGCAGAATGCTAAAGATTGTACAGAAACAACCGTAAACTAATTTTAAATGCATCAGAACGTCACCTACTATTTTAGAAGTAGACAAAATGGCATGGTAGATGCTGTAAACGCTCTGGCGGACTGTCTGAGACGTTTTGGATATCATTTCGATAGTAGAAACGCTTTTAGATATTTTAAATTTTAGTAACGCTATTTCGGTGTTTGAATGCGATTTCTTATTGACATCAAAATGCTACTAGCAACACGTAACATATTATAATTAATAGACAGTAATAGCAGAATGCTAAAGATTGAACAGAAACAACTGTAAACTAATTTTAAATGCATCAGAATGGCACCTACTATTTGAGTAGTAGACAAAATGGCATGCTGGAGCCTGTAAACGCTCTGGCGGACTACCTGAAACGTTTTGGAATTTATTTTGATAGTAGAAACGTTCTTAGATTTTTAAATTGTAGTAACGCTATTTCGGTGTTTGAATGCGATTTCTTAATGACCTCAAAATTCTACTAGCAGTACGTAACATATTATAATTAACAGACAGTAATTGCAGAATGCTAAAGATTGTACAGAAACAACTGTAAACTAATTTTAAATGCATCAGAATGGCACCCACTATTTGAGTAGTAGACAAAATGGCATGCTAGACCCTGTAAACGCTCTGGAAAACAATCTAAGACGTTTTGGATATCATTTCGATAGTAGAAACGCTTTTAGATTTTTTTAATTTTAGTAACGGTATTTCGGTGTTTGAATGAGATTTCTTAATGACCTCAAAATGCTACTAGCAGTACGTAACATATTATAATTAATAGACAGTAATTACAGAATGCTAAAGATTGTACAGAAACAACTGTAAACTAATTTTAAATGCATCAGAATGGCACCTACAATTTTAGAAGTAGAGAAAATGGCATGCTGGAGCCTGTAAACGCTCTGGCGGACTACCTGAGACGTTTTGGAATTTATTTTGATAGTAGAAACGTTCTTAGATTTTTTTAATTCTAGTAACGCTATTTCGGTGTTTGAATGCGATTTCTTAATGACGTCAAAATGCTACTAGCAGTACGTAACATATTATAATTAATAGACAGTAATTGCAGAATGCTAAAGATTTTACAGAAACAACTGTAAACTAATTTTAAATGCATCAGAATGGCACCTACTATTTTAGAAGTAGACAAAATGGCATGCTAGAGCCTGTAAACGCTCTGGCGGATTATCTGAGACGTTTTGGAATTTATTTCGATAGTAGAAACGCTCTTAGGTTTTTAAAATTTAGTAACGCTATTTCGGTGTTTGATTGCGATTTCTTAATGACATCAAAATGCTACTAGCAGTACGTAATATATTATAATTAATAGACAGTAATTGCAGAATGCTAAAGATTCTACAGAAACAACTGTAAACTAATTTTAAATGCATCAGAATGGCACCCACTATTTGAGTAGTAGACAAAATGGCATGCTAGACCCTGTAAACGCTCTGGAAAACAATCTAAGACGTTTTGGATATCATTTCGATAGTAGAAACGCTTTTAGATTTTTTTAATTTTAGTAACGGTATTTCGATGTTTGAATGAGATTTCTTAATGACCTCAAAATGCTACTAGCAGTACGTAACATATTATAATTAATAGACAGTAATTACAGAATGCTAAAGATTGTACAGAAACAACTGTAAACTAATTTTAAATGCATCAGAATGGCACCTACAATTTTAGAAGTAGAGAAAATGGCATGCTGGAGCCTGTAAACGCTCTGGCGGACTACCTGAGACGTTTTGGAATTTATTTTGATAGTAGAAACGTTCTTAGATTTTTTAAATTCTAGTAACGCTATTTCGGTGTTTGAATGCGATTTCTTAATGACGTCAAAATGCTACTAGCAGTACGTAACATATTATAATTAATAGACAGTAATTGCAGAATGCTAAAGCTTGAACAGAAACAACTGTAAACTAATTTTAAATGCATCAGAATGGCACCTACTATTTTAGAAGTAGACAAAATGGCATGCTAGAGCCTGTAAACGCTCTGGCGGATTATCTGAGACGTTTTGGAATTTATTTCGATAGTAGAAACGTTCTTAGATTTTTAAATTTTAGTAACGCTATTTCGGTGTTTGAATGCGATTTCTTAATGACATCAAAATGCTACTAGCAGTACGTAACATATTATAATTAATAGATAGTAATTGCAGAATGCTAAAGCTTGAACAGAAACAACTGTAAACTAATTTTAAATGCATCAGAATGGCACCTACTATTTGAGTAGTAGACAAAATGGCATGCTAGAGCCTGTAAACGCTCTGGCGGATTATCTGAGACGTTTTGGAATTTATTTCGATAGTAGAAACGTTCTTAGATTTTTAAATTTTAGTAACGCTATTTCGGTGTTTGAATGCGATTTCTTAATGACGTCAAAATGCTACTAGCAGTACGTAACATATTATAATTAATAGACAGTAATTGCAGAATGCTAAAGATTTTACAGAAACAACAGTAAACTAATTTTAAATGCATCAGAATGGCACCTACTATTTTGAAGTAGACACAATGGCATGCTAGAGCCTGTAAACGCTCTGGCGGACTATCTAAGGCGTTTTGGAATTTATTTCGATAGTAGAAACGTTCTTTGATTTTTTAAATTTTAGTAACGCTATTTCGGTGTTTGAATGCGATTTCTTAATGACGTCAAAATGCTACTAGCAGTACGTAACATATTATAATTAATAGACAGTTTTTGCAGAATGCTAAAGATTTTACAGAAACAACAGTAAACTAATTTTAAATGCATCAGAATGGCACCTACTATTTTAGAAATAGACAAAATGGCATGCTAGAGCCTGTAAACGCTCTGGCGGACTATCTAAGGCGTTTTGGAATTTATTTCGATAGTAGAAACGTTCTTAGATTTTTTAAATTTTAGTAACGCTATTTCGGTGTTTGAATGCGATCTCTTAATGACGTCAAAATGCTACTAGCAGTACGTAACATATTATAATTAATAGACAGTAATTGCAGAATGCTAAAGATTTTACAGAAACAACAGTAAACTAATTTTAAATGCATCAGAATGGCACCTACTATTTTAGAAGTAGACACAATGGCATGCTAGAGCCTGTAAACGCTCTGGCGGACTAGCTAAGGCGTTTTGGAATTTATTTCGATAGTAGAAACGTTCTTAGATTTTTTAAATTTTAGTAACGCTATTTCGGTGTTTGAATGCGATTTCTTAATGACGTCAAAATGCTACTAGCAGTACGTAACATATTATAATTAATAGACAGTAATTGCAGAATGCTAAAGATTTTACAGAAACAACAGTAAACTAATTTTAAATGCATCGTAATGGCACCTACTATTTTAGAAATAGACACAATGGCATGCTAGAGCCTGTAAACGCTCTGGCGGACTATCTAAGGCGTTTTGGAATTTATTACGATAGTAGAAACGTTCTTAGATTTTTTAAATTTTAGTAACGCTATTTCGGTGTTTGAATGCGATTTCTTAATGACGTAAAAATGCTACTAGCAGTACGTAACATATTATAATTAATAGACAGTAATTGCAGAATGCTAAAGATTGTACAGAAACAACTGTTAGCTAATTTTAAATGCATCAGAATGGCACCTACTATTTTAGAAATAGACACAATGGCATGCTAGAGCATGTAAACGCTCTGGCGGACTATCTAAGGCGTTTTGGAATTTATTTCGATAGTAGAAACGTTCTTAGATTTTTTAAATTTTAGTAACGCTATTTCGGTGTTTGAATGCGATTTCTTAATGACGTCAAAATGCTACTAGCAGTACGTAACATATTATAATTAATAGACAGTAATTGCAGAATGCTAAAGATTTTAGAGAAACAACAGTAAACTAATTTTAAATGCATCAGAATGGCACCTACTATTTTAGAAGTAGACACAATGGCATGCTAGAGCCTGTAAACGCTCTGGCGGACTATGTAAGGCGTTTTGGAATTTATTTCGATAGTAGAAGCGTTCTTAGATTTTTTAAATTTTAGTAACGCTATTTCGGTGTTTGAATGCGATTTCTTAATGACGTCAAAATGCTACTAGCAGTACGTAACATATTATAATTAATAGACAGTAATTGCAGAATGCTAAAGATTTTACAGAAACAACAGTAAACTAATTTTAAATGCATCAGAATGGCACCTACTATTTTAGAAATAGACACAATGGCATGCTAGAGCCTGTAAACGCTCTGGCGGACTATCTAAGGCATTTTGGAATTTATTTCGATAGTAGAAACGTTCTTAGATTTTTAAATTTTAGTAACGCTATTTCGGTGTTTGAATGCGATTTCTTAATGACGTCAAAATGCTACTAGCAGTACGTAACATATTATAATTAATAGACAGTAATTGCAGAATGCTAAAGATTGTACAGAAACAACTGTTAACTAATTTTAAATGCATCAGAATATCACCTACTATTTTAGAAATAGACACAATGGCATGCTAGAGCCTGTAAACGCTCTGGCGGACTATCTGAGACGTTTTGGAATTTATTTCGATAGTAGAAACGCTCTTAGATTTTTAAATTTTAGTAACGCTATTTCGGTGTTTGAATGCGATTTCTTAATGACATCAAAATGCTACTAGCAGTACGTAACATATTATAATTAATAGACAGTAATTGCAGAATGCTAAAGTTTGTACAGAAACAACTGTAAACTAATTTTAAATGCATCAGAATGGCACCTACTATTTTAGAAGTAGACAAAATGGCATGCTAGAGCCTGTAAACGCTCTGGCGGACTATCTAAGGCGTTTTGGAATTTATTTCGATAGTAGAAACGTTCTTAGATTTTTTAAATTTTAGTAACGCTATTTCGGTTTTTGAATGCGATTTCTTAATGACGTCAAAATGCTACTAGCAGTACGTAACATATTATAATTAATAGACAGTAATTGCAGAATGCTAAAGATTTTACAGAAACAACTGTAAACTAATTTTAAATGCATCAGAATGGCACCTACTATTTTAGAAGTAGATAAAATGGCATACTAGAGCCTGTAAACGCTCTGGCGGACTATTTAAGACGTTTTGGAATTTATTTCGATAGTAGAAACGCTCTTAGATTTTTTAAATTTTTGTAACGCTATTTCGGTGTTTGAAGGCGATTTGTTAATGACCTCAAACTGCTACTAGCAGTACGTAACATATTATAATTAATAGACAGTAATTGCAGAATGCTAAAGATTTTACAAAAACAACTGTAAACTAATTTTAAATGCATCAGAATGGCACCTACTATTTTAGAAATAGACACAATGGCATGCTAGAGCCTGTAAACGCTCTGGCGGACTAGCTAAGGCGTTTTGGAATTTATTTCGATAGTAGAAACGTTCTTAGATTTTTTAAATTTTAGTAACGCTATTTCGGTGTTTGAATGCGATTTCTTAATGACGTCAAAATGCTACTAGCAGTACGTAACATATTATAATTAATAGACAGTAATTGCAGAATGCTAAAGATTTTACAGAAACAACTGTAAACTAATTTTAAATGCATCAGAATGGCACCTACTATTTTAGAAGTAGATAAAATGGCATACTAGAGCCTGTAAACGCTCTGGCGGACTATCTAAGACGTTTTGGAATTTATTTCGATAGTAGAAACGCTCTTAGATTTTTTAAATTTTTGTAACGCTATTTCGGTGTTTGAAGGCGATTTCTTAATGACCTCAAACTGCTACTAGCAGTACGTAACATATTATAATTAATAGACAGTAATTGCAGAATGCTAAAGATTTTACAAAAACAACTGTAAACTAATTTTAAATGCATCAGAATTGCACCTACTATTTTAGAAATAGACACAATGGCATGCTAGAGCCTGTAAACGCTCTGGCGGACTATCTAAGGCGTTTTGGAATTTATTTCGATAGTAGAAACGTTCTTAGATTTTTTTAATTTTAGTAACGCTATTTCGGTGTTTGAATGCGTTTTCTTAATGACGTCAAAATGCTACTAGCAGTACGTAACATATTATAATTAATAAACAGTAATTGCAGAATGCTAAAGATTTTACAGAAACAACTGTAAACTAATTTTAAATGCATCAGAATGGCACCTACTATTTTAGAAGTAGATAAAATGGCATACTAGAGCCTGTAAACGCTCTGGCGGACTATCTAAGACGTTTTGGAATTTATTTCGATAGTAGAAACGCTCTTAGATTTTTTAAATTTTTGTAATGCTATTTCGGTGTTTGAAGGCGATTTCTTAATGACCTCAAACTGCTACTAGCAGTACGTAACATATTATAATTAATAGACAGTAATTGCAGAATGCTAAAGATTTTACAAAAACAACTGTAAACTAATTTTAAATGCATCAGAATGGCACCTACTATTTTAGAAATAGACACAATGGCATGCTAGAGCCTGTAAACGCTCTGGCGGACTATCTAAGGCGTTTTGGAATTTATTTCGATAGTAGAAACGTTCTTAGATTTTTTAAATTTTAGTAACGCTATTTCGGTGTTTGAATGCGATTTCTTAATGGCGTCAAAATGCTACTAGCAGTACGTAACATATTATAATTAATAGACAGTAATTGCAGAATGCTAAAGATTTTACAGAAACAACAGTAAACTAATTTTAAATGCATCAGAATGGCACCTACTATTTTAGAAGTACACAAAATGGCATGCTAGAGCCTGTAAACGCTCTGGCGGACTATCTGAGACGTTTTGGAATTTATTTCGATAGTAGAAACGCTCTTAGATTTTTAAATTTTAGTAACGCTATTTCGGTGTTTGAATGCGATTTCTTAATGACATCAAAATGCTACTAGCAGTACGTAACATATTATAATTAATAGACAGTAATTGCAGAATGCTAAAGTTTGTACAGAAACAACTGTAAACTAATTTTAAATGCATCAGAATGGCACCTACTATTTTAGAAGTAGACAAAATGGCATGCTAGAGCCTGTAAACGCTCTGGCGGACTATCTAAGGCGTTTTGGAATTTATTTCGATAGTAGAAACGTTCTTAGATTTTTTAAATTTTAGTAACGCTATTTCGGTGTTTGAATGCGATTTCTTAATGACGTCAAAATGCTACTAGCATTACGTAACATATTATAATTAATAGACAGTAATTGCAGAATGCTAAAGATTTTACAGAAACAACTGTAAACTAATTTTAAATGCATCAGAATGGCACCTACTATTTTAGAAGTAGACAAAGTGGCATGCTAGAGCCTTTAAACGCTCTGGCGGACTATCTGAGACGTTTTGGAATTTATTTCGATAGTTGAAACGCTCTTAGATTTTTAAATTTTAGTAACGCTATTTCGGTGTCTGAATGCGATTTCATAATGACATCAAAATGCTACTAGCAGTACGTAACATATTATAATTAATAGACAGTAATTGCAGAATGCTAAAGATTGAACAGAAACAACTGTAAACTAATTTTAAATGCATCAGAATGGCACCTACTATTTGAGTAGTAGACAAAATGGCATGCTGGAGCCTGTAAACGCTCTGGCGGACTACCTGAAACGTTTTGGAATTTATTTTGATAGTAGAAACGCTCTTAGATTTTTAAATTGTAGTAACGCTATTTCGGTGTTTGAATGCGATTTCTTAATGACCTCAAAATGCTACTATCAGTACGTAACATATTATAATTAATAGACAGTAATTGCAGAATACTAAAGATTGTACAGAAACAACTGTAAAGTAATTTTAAATGCATCAGAATGGCACCTACTATTTTACAAGTAGACAAAATGGCATGGTAGATGCTGTAAACGCTCTGGCAAACAATCTAAGACGTTTTGGATATCATTTCGATAGTAGAAACGCTTTTAGATATTTTAAATTTTAGTAACGGTATTTCGGTGTTTGAATGCGATTTCTTAATGACCTCAAAATTCTACTAGCAGTACGTAACATATTATAATTAATAGACAGTAATTGCAGAATGCTAAAGATTGTACAGAAACAACTGTAAACTAATTTTAAATGCATCAGAATGGCACCCACTATTTGAGTAGTAGACAAAATGGCATGCTAGACCCTGTAAACGCTCTGGAAAACAATCTAAGACGTTTTGGATATCATTTCGATAGTAGAAACGCTTTTAGATTTTTTTAATTTTAGTAACGGTATTTCGGTGTTTGAATGAGATTTCTTAATGACCTCAAAATGCTACTAGCAGTACGTAACATATTATAATTAATAGACAGTAATTACAGAATGCTAAAGATTGTACAGAAACAACTGTAAACTAATTTTAAATGCATCAGAATGGCACCTACAATTTTAGAAGTAGAGAAAATGGCATGCTGGAGCCTGTAAACGCTCTGGCGGACTACCTGAGACGTTTTGGAATTTATTTTGATAGTAGAAACGTTCTTAGATTTTTTTAATTCTAGTAACGCTATTTCGGTGTTTGAATGCGATTTCTTAATGACGTCAAAATGCTACTAGCAGTACGTAACATATTATAATTAATAGACAGTAATTGCAGAATGCTAAAGATTTTAAACAAACAACTGTAAACTAATTTTAAATGCATCAGAATGGCACCTACTATTTTAGAAGTAGACAAAATGGCATGCTAGAGCCTGTAAACGCTCTGGCGGATTATCTGAGACGTTTTGGAATTTATTTCGATAGTAGAAACGTTCTTAGATTTTAAAATTTTAGTAACGCTATTTCGGTGTTTGAATGCGATTTCTTAATGACATCAAAATGCTACTAGCAGTACGTAATATATTATAATTAATAGACAGTAATTGCAGAATGCTAAAGATTGTACAGAAACAACTGTAAACTAATTTTAAATGCATCAGAATGGCACCCACTATTTGAGTAGTAGACAAAATGGCATGCTAGACCCTGTAAACGCTCTGGAAAACAATCTAAGACGTTTTGGATATCATTTCGATAGTAGAAACGCTTTTAGATTTTTTTAATTTTAGTAACGGTATTTCGGTGTTTGAATGAGATTTCTTAATGACCTCAAAATGCTACTAGCAGTACGTAACATATTATAATTAATAGACAGTAATTACAGAATGCTAAAGAATGTACAGAAACAACTGTAAACTAATTTTAAATGCATCAGAATGGCACCTACAATTTTAGAAGTAGAGAAAATGGCATGCTGGAGCCTGTAAACGCTCTGGCGGACTACCTGAGACGTTTTGGAATTTATTTTGATAGTAGAAACGTTCTTAGATTTTTTAAATTCTAGTAACGCTATTTCGGTGTTTGAATGCGATTTCTTAATGACATCAAAATGCTACTAGCAGTACGTAATATATTATAATTAATAGACAGTAATTGCAGAATGCTAAAGATTGTACAGAAACAACTGTAAACTAATTTTAAATGCATCAGAATGGCACCCACTATTTGAGTAGTAGACAAAATGGCATGCTAGACCCTGTAAACGCTCTGGAAAACAATCTAAGACGTTTTGGATATCATTTCGATAGTAGAAACGCTTTTAGATTTTTTTAATTTTAGTAAGGGTATTTCGGTGTTTGAATGAGATTTCTTAATGACCTCAAAATGCTACTAGCAGTACGTAACATATTATAATTAATAGACAGTAATTACAGAATGCTAAAGAATGTACAGAAACAACTGTAAACTAATTTTAATGCATCAGAATGGCACCTACAATTTTAGAAGTAGAGAAAATGGCATGCTGGAGCCTGTAAACGCTCTGGCGGACTACCTGAGACGTTTTGGAATTTATTTTGATAGTAGAAACGTTCTTAGATTTTTTAAATTCTAGTAACGCTATTTCGGTGTTTGAATGCGATTTCTTAATGACGTCAAAATGCTACTAGCAGTACGTAACATATTATAATTAATAGACAGTAATTGCAGAATGCTAAAGCTTGAACAGAAACAACTGTAAACTAATTTTAAATGCATCAGAATGGCACCTACTATTTTAGAAGTAGACAAAATGGCATGCTAGAGCCTGTAAACGCTCTGGCGGATTATCTGAGACGTTTTGGAATTTATTTCGATAGTAGAAACGTTCTTAGATTTTAAAATTTTAGTAACACTATTTCGGTGTTTGAATGCGATTTCTTAATGACATCAAAATGCTACTAGCAGTACGTAACATATTATAATTAATAGATAGTAATTGCAGAATGCTAAAGCTTGAACAGAAACAACTGTAAACTAATTTTAAATGCATCAGAATGGCACCTACTATTTGAGTAGTAGACAAAATGGCATGCTAGAGCCTGTAAACGCTCTGGCGGATTATCTGAGACGTTTTGGAATTTATTTCGATAGTAGAAACGTTCTTAGATTTTTAAATTTTAGTAACGCTATTTCGGTGTTTGAATGCGATTTCTTAATGACGTCAAAATGCTACTAGCAGTACGTAACATATTATAATTAATAGACAGTAATTGCAGAATGCTAAAGATTTTACAGAAACAACAGTAAACTAATTTTAAATGCATCAGAATGGCACCTACTATTTTAGAAGTAGACACAATGGCATGCTAGAGCCTGTAAACGCTCTGGCGGACTATCTAAGGCGTTTTGGAATTTATTTCGATAGTAGAAACGTTCTTAGATTTTTTAAATTTTAGTAACGCTATTTCGGTGTTTGAATGCGATTTCTTAATGACGTCAAAATGCTACTAGCAGTACGTAACATATTATAATTAATAGACAGTTTTTGCAGAATGCTAAAGATTTTACAGAAACAACTGTAAACTAATTTTAAATGCATCAGAATGGCACCTACTATTTTAGAAATAGACAAAATGGCATGCTAGAGCCTGTAAACGCTCTGGCGGACTATCTAAGGCGTTTTGGAATTTATTTCGATAGTAGAAACGTTCTTAGATTTTTTAAATTTTAGTAACGCTATTTCGGTGTTTGAATGCGATTTCTTAATGACGTCAAAATGCTACTAGCAGTACGTAACATATTATAATTAATAGACAGTAATTGCAGAATGCTAAAGATTTTACAGAAACAACAGTAAACTAATTTTAAATGCATCATAATGGCACCTACTATTTTAGAAATAGAAACAATGGCATGCTAGAGCCTGTAAACGCTCTGGCGGACTATCTAAGGCGTTTTGGAATTTATTACGATAGTAGAAACGTTCTTAGATTTTTTAAATTTTAGTAACGCTATTTCGGTGTTTGAATGCGATTTCTTAATGACGTAAAAATGCTACTAGCAGTACGTAACATATTATAATTAATAGACAGTAATTGCAGAATGCTAAAGATTGTACAGAAACAACTGTAAGCTAATTTTAAATGCATCAGAATGGCACCTACTATTTTAGAAATAGACACAATGGCATGCTAGAGCATGTAAACGCTCTGGCGGACTATCTAAGGCGTTTTGGAATTTATTTCGATAGTAGAAACGTTCTTAGATTTTTTAAATTTTAGTAACGCTATTTCGGTGTTTGAATGCGATTTCTTAATGACGTCAAAATGCTACTAGCAGTACGTAACATATTATAATTAATAGACAGTAATTGCAGAATGCTAAAGATTTTACAGAAACAACAGTAAACTAATTTTAAATGCATCAGAATGGCACCTACTATTTTAGAAATAGACACAATGGCATGCTAGAGCCTGTAAACGCTCTGGCGGACTATCTAAAGCATTTTGGAATTTATTTCGATAGTAGAAACGTTCTTAGATTTTTAAATTTTAGTAACGCTATTTCGGTGTTTGAATGCGATTTCTTAATGACGTCAAAATGCTACTAGCAGTACGTAACATATTATAAGTAATAGACAGTAATTGCAGAATGCTAAAGATTGTACAGCAACAACTGTTAACTAATTTTAAATGCATCAGAATATCACCTACTATTTTAGAAATAGACACAATGGCATGCTAGAGCCTGTAAACGCTCTGGCGGACTAGCTAAGGCGTTTTGGAATTTATTTCGATAGTAGAAACGTTCTTAGATTTTTTAAATTTTAGTAACGCTATTTCGGTGTTTGAATGCGATTTCTTAATGACGTCAAAATGCTACTAGCAGTACGTAACATATTATAATTAATAGACAGTAATTGCAGAATGCTAAAGATTTTACAGAAACAACTGTAAACTAATTTTAAATGCATCAGAATGGCACCTACTATTTTAGAAGTAGATAAAATGGCATACTAGAGCCTGTAAACGCTCTGGCGGACTATCTAAGACGTTTTGGAATTTATTTCGATAGTAGAAACGCTCTTAGATTTTTTAAATTTTTGTAACGCTATTTCGGTGTTTGAAGGCGATTTCTTAATGACCTCAAACTGCTACTAGCAGTACGTAACATATTATAATTAATAGACAGTAATTGCAGAATGCTAAAGATTTTACAAAAACAACTGTAAACTAATTTTAAATGCATCAGAATGGCACCTACTATTTTAGAAATAGACACAATGGCATGCTAGAGCCTGTAAACGCTCTGGCGGACTATCTAAGGCGTTTTGGAATTTATTTCGATAGTAGAAACGTTCTTAGATTTTTTAAATTTTAGTAACGCTATTTCGGTGTTTGAATGCGATTTCTTAATGACGTCAAAATGCTACTAGCAGTACGTAACATATTATAATTAATAAACAGTAATTGCAGAATGCTAAAGATTTTACAGAAACAACTGTAAACTAATTTTAAATGCATCAGAATGGCACCTACTATTTTAGAAGTAGATAAAATGGCATACTAGAGCCTGTAAACGCTCTGGCGGACTATCTAAGACGATTTGGAATTTATTTCGATAGTAGAAACGCTCTTAGATTTTTTAAATTTTTGTAATGCTATTTCGGTGTTTGAAGGCGATTTCTTAATGACCTCAAACTGCTACTAGCAGTACGTAACATATTATAATTAATAGACAGTAATTGCAGAATGCTAAAGATTTTACAAAAACAACTGTAAACTAATTTCAAATGCATCAGAATGGCACCTACTATTTTAGAAATAGACACAATGGCATGCTAGAGCCTGTAAACGCTCTGGCGGACTATCTAAGGCGTTTTGGAATTTATTTCGATAGTAGAAACGTTCTTAGATTTTTTAAATTTTAGTAACGCTATTTCGGTGTTTGAATGCGATTTCTTAATGGCGTCAAAATGCTACTAGCAGTACGTAACATATTATAATTAATAGACAGTAATTGCAGAATGCTAAAGATTTTACAGAAACAACAGTAAACTAATTTTAAATGCATCAGAATGGCACCTACTATTTTAGAAGTAGACAAAATGGCATGCTAGAGCCTGTAAACGCTCTGGCGGACTATCTGAGACGTTTTGGAATTTATTTCGATAGTAGAAACGCTCTTAGATTTTTAAATTTTAGTAACGCTATTTCGGTGTTTGAATGCGATTTCTTAATGACATCAAAATGCTACTAGCAGTACGTAACATATTATAATTAATAGACAGTAATTGCAGAATGCTAAAGATTTTAAACAAACAACTGTAAACTAATTTTAAATGCATCAGAATGGCACCTACTATTTTAGAAGTAGACAAAATGGCATGCTAGAGCCTGTAAACGCTCTGGCGGATTATCTGAGACGTTTTGGAATTTATTTCGATAGTAGAAACGTTCTTAGATTTTAAAATTTTAGTAACGCTATTTCGGTGTTTGAATGCGATTTCTTAATGACATCAAAATGCTACTAGCAGTACGTAATATATTATAATTAATAGACAGTAATTGCAGAATGCTAAAGATTGTACAGAAACAACTGTAAACTAATTTTAAATGCATCAGAATGGCACCCACTATTTGAGTAGTAGACAAAATGGCATGCTAGACCCTGTAAACGCTCTGGAAAACAATCTAAGACGTTTTGGATATCATTTCGATAGTAGAAACGCTTTTAGATTTTTTTAATTTTAGTAACGGTATTTCGGTGTTTGAATGAGATTTCTTAATGACCTCAAAATGCTACTAGCAGTACGTAACATATTATAATTAATAGACAGTAATTACAGAATGCTAAAGAATGTACAGAAACAACTGTAAACTAATTTTAAATGCATCAGAATGGCACCTACAATTTTAGAAGTAGAGAAAATGGCATGCTGGAGCCTGTAAACGCTCTGGCGGACTACCTGAGACGTTTTGGAATTTATTTTGATAGTAGAAACGTTCTTAGATTTTTTAAATTCTAGTAACGCTATTTCGGTGTTTGAATGCGATTTCTTAATGACATCAAAATGCTACTAGCAGTACGTAATATATTATAATTAATAGACAGTAATTGCAGAATGCTAAAGATTGTACAGAAACAACTGTAAACTAATTTTAAATGCATCAGAATGGCACCCACTATTTGAGTAGTAGACAAAATGGCATGCTAGACCCTGTAAACGCTCTGGAAAACAATCTAAGACGTTTTGGATATCATTTCGATAGTAGAAACGCTTTTAGATTTTTTTAATTTTAGTAACGGTATTTCGGTGTTTGAATGAGATTTCTTAATGACCTCAAAATGCTACTAGCAGTACGTAACATATTATAATTAATAGACAGTAATTACAGAATGCTAAAGAATGTACAGAAACAACTGTAAACTAATTTTAATGCATCAGAATGGCACCTACAATTTTAGAAGTAGAGAAAATGGCATGCTGGAGCCTGTAAACGCTCTGGCGGACTACCTGAGACGTTTTGGAATTTATTTTGATAGTAGAAACGTTCTTAGATTTTTTAAATTCTAGTAACGCTATTTCGGTGTTTGAATGCGATTTCTTAATGACGTCAAAATGCTACTAGCAGTACGTAACATATTATAATTAATAGACAGTAATTGCAGAATGCTAAAGCTTGAACAGAAACAACTGTAAACTAATTTTAAATGCATCAGAATGGCACCTACTATTTTAGAAGTAGACAAAATGGCATGCTAGAGCCTGTAAACGCTCTGGCGGATTATCTGAGACGTTTTGGAATTTATTTCGATAGTAGAAACGTTCTTAGATTTTAAAATTTTAGTAACACTATTTCGGTGTTTGAATGCGATTTCTTAATGACATCAAAATGCTACTAGCAGTACGTAACATATTATAATTAATAGATAGTAATTGCAGAATGCTAAAGCTTGAACAGAAACAACTGTAAACTAATTTTAAATGCATCAGAATGGCACCTACTATTTGAGTAGTAGACAAAATGGCATGCTAGAGCCTGTAAACGCTCTGGCGGATTATCTGAGACGTTTTGGAATTTATTTCGATAGTAGAAACGTTCTTAGATTTTTAAATTTTAGTAACGCTATTTCGGTGTTTGAATGCGATTTCTTAATGACGTCAAAATGCTACTAGCAGTACGTAACATATTATAATTAATAGACAGTAATTGCAGAATGCTAAAGATTTTACAGAAACAACAGTAAACTAATTTTAAATGCATCAGAATGGCACCTACTATTTTAGAAGTAGACACAATGGCATGCTAGAGCCTGTAAACGCTCTGGCGGACTATCTAAGGCGTTTTGGAATTTATTTCGATAGTAGAAACGTTCTTAGATTTTTTAAATTTTAGTAACGCTATTTCGGTGTTTGAATGCGATTTCTTAATGACGTCAAAATGCTACTAGCAGTACGTAACATATTATAATTAATAGACAGTTTTTGCAGAATGCTAAAGATTTTACAGAAACAACTGTAAACTAATTTTAAATGCATCAGAATGGCACCTACTATTTTAGAAATAGACAAAATGGCATGCTAGAGCCTGTAAACGCTCTGGCGGACTATCTAAGGCGTTTTGGAATTTATTTCGATAGTAGAAACGTTCTTAGATTTTTTAAATTTTAGTAACGCTATTTCGGTGTTTGAATGCGATTTCTTAATGACGTCAAAATGCTACTAGCAGTACGTAACATATTATAATTAATAGACAGTAATTGCAGAATGCTAAAGATTTTACAGAAACAACAGTAAACTAATTTTAAATGCATCAGAATGGCACCTACTATTTTAGAAGTAGACACAATGGCATGCTAGAGCCTGTAAACGCTCTGGCGGACTAGCTAAGGCGTTTTGGAATTTATTTCGATAGTAGAAACGTTCTTAGATTTTTTAAATTTTAGTAACGCTATTTCGGTGTTTGAATGCGATTTCTTAATGACGTCAAAATGCTACTAGCAGTACGTAACATATTATAATTAATAGACAGTAATTGCAGAATGCTAAAGATTTTACAGAAACAACAGTAAACTAATTTTAAATGCATCATAATGGCACCTACTATTTTAGAAATAGAAACAATGGCATGCTAGAGCCTGTAAACGCTCTGGCGGACTATCTAAGGCGTTTTGGAATTTATTACGATAGTAGAAACGTTCTTAGATTTTTTAAATTTTAGTAACGCTATTTCGGTGTTTGAATGCGATTTCTTAATGACGTAAAAATGCTACTAGCAGTACGTAACATATTATAATTAATAGACAGTAATTGCAGAATGCTAAAGATTGTACAGAAACAACTGTAAGCTAATTTTAAATGCATCAGAATGGCACCTACTATTTTAGAAATAGACACAATGGCATGCTAGAGCATGTAAACGCTCTGGCGGACTATCTAAGGCGTTTTGGAATTTATTTCGATAGTAGAAACGTTCTTAGATTTTTTAAATTTTAGTAACGCTATTTCGGTGTTTGAATGCGATTTCTTAATGACGTCAAAATGCTACTAGCAGTACGTAACATATTATAATTAATAGACAGTAATTGCAGAATGCTAAAGATTTTACAGAAACAACAGTAAACTAATTTTAAATGCATCAGAATGGCACCTACTATTTTAGAAATAGACACAATGGCATGCTAGAGCCTGTAAACGCTCTGGCGGACTATCTAAAGCATTTTGGAATTTATTTCGATAGTAGAAACGTTCTTAGATTTTTAAATTTTAGTAACGCTATTTCGGTGTTTGAATGCGATTTCTTAATGACGTCAAAATGCTACTAGCAGTACGTAACATATTATAAGTAATAGACAGTAATTGCAGAATGCTAAAGATTGTACAGCAACAACTGTTAACTAATTTTAAATGCATCAGAATATCACCTACTATTTTAGAAATAGACACAATGGCATGCTAGAGCCTGTAAACGCTCTGCGGACTAGCTAAGGCGTTTTGGAATTTATTTCGATAGTAGAAACGTTCTTAGATTTTTTAAATTTTAGTAACGCTATTTCGGTGTTTGAATGCGATTTCTTAATGACGTCAAAATGCTACTAGCAGTACGTAACATATTATAATTAATAGACAGTAATTGCAGAATGCTAAAGATTTTACAGAAACAACTGTAAACTAATTTTAAATGCATCAGAATGGCACCTACTATTTTAGAAGTAGATAAAATGGCATACTAGAGCCTGTAAACGCTCTGGCGGACTATCTAAGACGTTTTGGAATTTATTTCGATAGTAGAAACGCTCTTAGATTTTTTAAATTTTTGTAACGCTATTTCGGTGTTTGAAGGCGATTTCTTAATGACCTCAAACTGCTACTAGCAGTACGTAACATATTATAATTAATAGACAGTAATTGCAGAATGCTAAAGATTTTACAAAAACAACTGTAAACTAATTTTAAATGCATCAGAATGGCACCTACTATTTTAGAAATAGACACAATGGCATGCTAGAGCCTGTAAACGCTCTGGCGGACTATCTAAGGCGTTTTGGAATTTATTTCGATAGTAGAAACGTTCTTAGATTTTTTAAATTTTAGTAACGCTATTTCGGTGTTTGAATGCGATTTCTTAATGACGTCAAAATGCTACTAGCAGTACGTAACATATTATAATTAATAAACAGTAATTGCAGAATGCTAAAGATTTTACAGAAACAACTGTAAACTAATTTTAAATGCATCAGAATGGCACCTACTATTTTAGAAGTAGATAAAATGGCATACTAGAGCCTGTAAACGCTCTGGCGGACTATCTAAGACGATTTGGAATTTATTTCGATAGTAGAAACGCTCTTAGATTTTTTAAATTTTTGTAATGCTATTTCGGTGTTTGAAGGCGATTTCTTAATGACCTCAAACTGCTACTAGCAGTACGTAACATATTATAATTAATAGACAGTAATTGCAGAATGCTAAAGATTTTACAAAAACAACTGTAAACTAATTTCAAATGCATCAGAATGGCACCTACTATTTTAGAAATAGACACAATGGCATGCTAGAGCCTGTAAACGCTCTGGCGGACTATCTAAGGCGTTTTGGAATTTATTTCGATAGTAGAAACGTTCTTAGATTTTTTAAATTTTAGTAACGCTATTTCGGTGTTTGAATGCGATTTCTTAATGGCGTCAAAATGCTACTAGCAGTACGTAACATATTATAATTAATAGACAGTAATTGCAGAATGCTAAAGATTTTACAGAAACAACAGTAAACTAATTTTAAATGCATCAGAATGGCACCTACTATTTTAGAAGTAGACAAAATGGCATGCTAGAGCCTGTAAACGCTCTGGCGGACTATCTGAGACGTTTTGGAATTTATTTCGATAGTAGAAACGCTCTTAGATTTTTAAATATTAGTAACGCTATTTCGGTGTTTGAATGCGATTTCTTAATGACATCAAAATGCTACTAGCAGTACGTAACATATTATAATTAATAGACAGTAATTGCAGAATGCTAAAGTTTGTACAGAAACAACTTTAAACTAATTTTAAATGCATCAGAATGGCACCTACTATTTTAGAAGTAGACAAAATGGCATGCTAGAGCCTGTAAACGCTCTGGCGGACTATCTAAGGCGTTTTGGAATTTATTTCGATAGTAGAAACGTTCTTAGATTTTTTAAATTTTAGTAACGCTATTTCGGTGTTTGAATGCGATTTCTTAATGACGTCAAAATGCTACTAGCATTACGTAACATATTATAATTAATAGACAGTAATTGCAGAATGCTAAAGATTTTACAGAAACAACTGTAAACTAATTTTAAATGCATCAGAATGGCACCTACTATTTTAGAAGTAGACAAAGTGGCATGCTAGAGCCTTTAAACGCTCTGGCGGACTATCTGAGACGTTTTGGAATTTATTTCGATAGTAGAAACGCTCTTAGATTTTTAAATTTTAGTAACGCTATTTCGGTGTTTGAATGCGATTTCATAATGACATCAAAATGCTACTAGCAGTACGTAACATATTATAATTAATAGACAGTAATTGCAGAATGCTAAAGATTGAACAGAAACAACTGTAAACTAATTTTAAATGCATCAGAATGGCACCTACTATTTGAGTAGTAGACAAAATGGCATGCTGGAGCCTGTAAACGCTCTGGCGGACTACCTGAAACGTTTTGGAATTTATTTTGATAGTAGAAACGCTCTTAGATTTTTAAATTGTAGTAACGCTATTTCGGTGTTTGAATGCGATTTCGTAATGACCTCAAAATGCTACTATCAGTACGTAACATATTATAATTAATAGACAGTAATTGCAGAATGCTAAAGATTGTACAGAAACAACTGTAAACTAATTTTAAATGCATCAGAATGGCACCTACTATTTTAGAAGTAGACAAAATGGCATGGTAGATGCTGTAAACGCTCTGGCGGACTGTCTGAGACGTTTTGGATATCATTTCGATAGTAGAAACGCTTTTAGATATTTTAAATTTTAGTAACGCTATTTCGGTGTTTGAATGCGATTTCTTAACGACATCAAAATGCTACTAGCAGTACGTAACATATTATAATTAATAGACAGTAATTGCAGAATGCTAAAGATTGAACCGAAACAACTGTAAACTAATTTTAAATGCATCAGAATGGCACCTACTATTTGAGTAGTAGACAAAATGGCATGCTGGAGCCTGTAAACGCTCTGGCGGACTACCTGAAACGTTTTGGAATTTATTTTGATAGTAGAAACGCTCTTAAATTTTTAAATTGTAGTAACGCTATTTCGGTTTTTGAATGCGATTTCTTAATGACCTCAAAATGCTACTATCAGTACGTAACATATTATAATTAATAGACAGTAATTGCAGAATGCTAAAGATTGTACAGAAACAACTGTAAACTAATTTTAAATGCATCAGAATGGCACCTACTATTTTAGAAGTAGACAAAATGGCATGGTAGATTCTGTAAACGCTCTGGCAAACAATCTAAGACGTTTTGGATATCATTTCGATAGTAGAAACGCTTTTAGATATTTTAAATTTTAGTAACGGTATTTCGGTGTTTGAATGCGATTTCTTAATGACCTCAAAATTCTACTAGCAGTTCGTAACATATTATAATTAATAGACAGTAATTGCAGAATGCTAAAGATTGTACAGAAACAACTGTAAACTAATTTTAAATGCATCAGAATGGCACCTACTATTTGAGTAGTAGACAAAATGGCATGGTAGATGCTGTAAACGCTCTGGCGGACTGTCTGAGACGTTTTGGATATAATTTCGATAGTAGAAACGCTTTTAGATATTTTAAATTTTAGTAACGGTATTTCGGTGTTTGAATGCGATTTCTTAACGACATCAAAATGCTACTAGCAGTACGTAACATATTATAGTTAATAGACAGTAATTGCAGAATGCTAAAGATTGAACAGAAACAACTTTAACTAATTTTAAATGCATCAGAATGGCACCTACTATTTGAGTAGTAGACAAAATGGCATGCTGGAGCCTGTAAACGCTTTGGCGGACTACCTGAAACGTTTTGGAATTTATTTTGATAGTAGAAACGCTCTTAGATTTTTAAATTGTAGTAACGCTATTTCGGTTTTTGAATGCGATTTCTTAATGACCTCAAAATGCTACTATCAGTACGTAACATATTATAATTAATAGACAGTAATTGCAGAATGCTAAAGATTGTACAGAAACAACTGTAAACTAATTTTAAATGCATCAGAATGGCACATACTATTTTAGAAGTAGACAAAATGGTATGGTAGAGCCTGTAAACGCTCTGGCAAACAATCTAAGACGTTTTGGATATCATTTCGATAGAAGAAACGCTTTTAGATATTTTAAATTTTAGTAACGGTATTTCGGTGTTTGAATGCGATTTCTTAATGACCTCAAAATTCTACTAGGTACGTAACATATTATAATTAATAGACAGTAATTGCAGAATGCTAAAGTTTGTACAGAAACAACTTTAAACTAATTTATAAAATGCATCAGAATGGCACCTACTATTTTAGAAGTAGACAAAATGGCATGCTAGAGCCTGTAAACGCTCTGGCGGACTATCTAAGGCGTTTTGGAATTTATTTCGATAGTAGAAACGTTCTTAGATTTTTTAAATTTTAGTAACGCTATTTCGGTGTTTGAATGCGATTTCTTAATGACGTCAAAATGCTACTAGCATTACGTAACATATTATAATTAATAGACAGTAATTGCAGAATGCTAAAGATTTTACAGAAACAACTGTAAACTAATTTTAAATGCATCAGAATGGCACCTACTATTTTAGAAGTAGACAAAGTGGCATGCTAGAGCCTTTAAACGCTCTGGCGGACTATCTGAGACGTTTTGGAATTTATTTTGATAGTAGAAACGCTCTTAGATTTTTAAATTGTAGTAACGCTATTTCGGTTTTTGAATGCGATTTCTTAATGACCTCAAAATGCTACTATCAGTACGTAACATATTATAATTAATAGACAGTAATTGCAGAATGCTAAAGATTGTACAGAAACAACTGTAAACTAATTTTAAATGCATCAGAATGGCACGTACTATTTGAGTAGTAGACAAAATGGCATGGTAGATGCTGTAAACGCTCTGGCGGACTGTCTGAGACGTTTTGGATATCATTTCGATAGTAGAAACGCTTTTAGATATTTTAAATTTTAGTAACGGTATTTCGGTGTTTGAATGCGATTTCTTAACGACATCAAAATGCTACTAGCAGTTCGTAACATATTATAATTAATAGACAGTAATTGCAGAATGCTAAAGATTGTACAGAAACAACTGTAAACTAATTTTAAATGCATCAGAATGGCACGTACTATTTGAGTAGTAGACAAAATGGCATGGTAGATGCTGTAAACGCTCTGGCGGACTGTCTGAGACGTTTTGGATATCATTTCGATAGTAGAAACGCTTTTAGATATTTTAAATTTTAGTAACGGTATTTCGGTGTTTGAATGCGATTTCTTAACGACATCAAAATGCTACTAGCAGTACGTAACATATTATAGTTAATAGACAGTAATTGCAGAATGCTAAAGATTGAACAGAAACAACTTTAACTAATTTTAAATGCATCAGAATGGCACCTACTATTTGAGTAGTAGACAAAATGGCATGCTGGAGCCTGTAAACGCTTTGGCGGACTACCTGAAACGTTTTGGAATTTATTTTGATAGTAGAAACGCTCTTAGATTTTTAAATTGTAGTAACGCTATTTCGGTTTTTGAATGCGATTTCTTAATGACCTCAAAATGCTACTATCAGTACGTAACATATTATAATTAATAGACAGTAATTGCAGAATGCTAAAGATTGTACAGAAACAACTGTAAACTAATTTTAAATGCATCAGAATGGCACCTACTATTTTAGAAGTAGACAAAATGGTATGGTAGAGCCTGTAAACGCTCTGGCAAACAATCTAAGACGTTTTGGATATCATTTCGATAGAAGAAACGCTTTTAGATATTTTAAATTTTAGTAACGGTATTTCGGTGTTTGAATGCGATTTCTTAATGACATCAAAATGCTACTAGCAGTACGTAACATATTATAGTTAATAGACAGTAATTGCAGAATGCTAAAGATTGAACAGAAACAACTTTAACTAATTTTAAATGCATCAGAATGGCACCTACTATTTGAGTAGTAGACAAAATGGCATGCTGGAGCCTGTAAACGCTTTGGCGGACTACCTGAAACGTTTTGGAATTTATTTTGATAGTAGAAACGCTCTTAGATTTTTAAATTGTAGTAACGCTATTTCGGTTTTTGAATGCGATTTCTTAATGACCTCAAAATGCTACTATCAGTACGTAACATATTATAATTAATAGACAGTAATTGCAGAATGCTAAAGATTGTACAGAAACAACTGTAAACTAATTTTAAATGCATCAGAATGGCACGTACTATTTGAGTAGTAGACAAAATGGCATGGTAGATGCTGTAAACGCTCTGGCGGACTGTCTGAGACGTTTTGGATATCATTTCGATAGTAGAAACGCTTTTAGATATTTTAAATTTTAGTAACGGTATTTCGGTGTTTGAATGCGATTTCTTAACGACATCAAAATGCTACTAGCAGTACGTAACATATTATAATTAATAGACAGTAATTGCAGAATGCTAAAGATTGTACAGAAACAACTGTAAACTAATTTTAAATGCATCAGAATGGCACGTACTATTTGAGTAGTAGACAAAATGGCATGGTAGATGCTGTAAACGCTCTGGCGGACTGTCTGAGACGTTTTGGATATCATTTCGATAGTAGAAACGCTTTTAGATATTTTAAATTTTAGTAACGGTATTTCGGTGTTTGAATGCGATTTCTTAACGACATCAAAATGCTACTAGCAGTACGTAACATATTATAGTTAATAGACAGTAATTGCAGAATGCTAAAGATTGTACAGAAACAACTGTAAACTAATTTTAAATGCATCAGAATGGCACGTACTATTTGAGTAGTAGACAAAATGGCATGGTAGATGCTGTAAACGCTCTGGCGGACTGTCTGAGACGTTTTGGATATCATTTCGATAGTAGAAACGCTTTTAGATATTTTAAATTTTAGTAACGGTATTTCGGTGTTTGAATGCGATTTCTTAACGACATCAAAATGCTACTAGCAGTTCGTAACATATTATAATTAATAGACAGTAATTGCAGAATGCTAAAGATTGTACAGAAACAACTGTAAACTAATTTTAAATGCATCAGAATGGCACGTACTATTTGAGTAGTAGACAAAATGGCATGGTAGATGCTGTAAACGCTCTGGCGGACTGTCTGAGACGTTTTGGATATCATTTCGATAGTAGAAACGCTTTTAGATATTTTAAATTTTAGTAACGGTATTTCGGTGTTTGAATGCGATTTCTTAACGACATCAAAATGCTACTAGCAGTACGTAACATATTATAGTTAATAGACAGTAATTGCAGAATGCTAAAGATTGAACAGAAACAACTTTAACTAATTTTAAATGCATCAGAATGGCACCTACTATTTGAGTAGTAGACAAAATGGCATGCTGGAGCCTGTAAACGCTTTGGCGGACTACCTGAAACGTTTTGGAATTTATTTTGATAGTAGAAACGCTCTTAGATTTTTAAATTGTAGTAACGCTATTTCGGTTTTTGAATGCGATTTCTTAATGACCTCAAAATGCTACTATCAGTACGTAACATATTATAATTAATAGACAGTAATTGCAGAATGCTAAAGATTGTACAGAAACAACTGTAAACTAATTTTAAATGCATCAGAATGGCACCTACTATTTTAGAAGTAGACAAAATGGTATGGTAGAGCCTGTAAACGCTCTGGCAAACAATCTAAGACGTTTTGGATATCATTTCGATAGAAGAAACGCTTTTAGATATTTTAAATTTTAGTAACGGTATTTCGGTGTTTGAATGCGATTTCTTAACGACATCAAAATGCTACTAGCAGTTCGTAACATATTATAATTAATAGACAGTAATTGCAGAATGCTAAAGATTGTACAGAAACAACTGTAAACTAATTTTAAATGCATCAGAATGGCACGTACTATTTGAGTAGTAGACAAAATGGCATGGTAGATGCTGTAAACGCTCTGGCGGACTGTCTGAGACGTTTTGGATATCATTTCGATAGTAGAAACGCTTTTAGATATTTTAAATTTTAGTAACGGTATTTCGGTGTTTGAATGCGATTTCTTAACGACATCAAAATGCTACTAGCAGTACGTAACATATTATAGTTAATAGACAGTAATTGCAGAATGCTAAAGATTGAACAGAAACAACTTTAACTAATTTTAAATGCATCAGAATGGCACCTACTATTTGAGTAGTAGACAAAATGGCATGCTGGAGCCTGTAAACGCTTTGGCGGACTACCTGAAACGTTTTGGAATTTATTTTGATAGTAGAAACGCTCTTAGATTTTTAAATTGTAGTAACGCTATTTCGGTTTTTGAATGCGATTTCTTAATGACCTCAAAATGCTACTATCAGTACGTAACATATTATAATTAATAGACAGTAATTGCAGAATGCTAAAGATTGTACAGAAACAACTGTAAACTAATTTTAAATGCATCAGAATGGCACCTACTATTTTAGAAGTAGACAAAATGGTATGGTAGAGCCTGTAAACGCTCTGGCAAACAATCTAAGACGTTTTGGATATCATTTCGATAGAAGAAACGCTTTTAGATATTTTAAATTTTAGTAACGGTATTTCGGTGTTTGAATGCGATTTCTTAACGACATCAAAATGCTACTAGCAGTACGTAACATATTATAGTTAATAGACAGTAATTGCAGAATGCTAAAGATTGAACAGAAACAACTTTAACTAATTTTAAATGCATCAGAATGGCACCTACTATTTGAGTAGTAGACAAAATGGCATGCTGGAGCCTGTAAACGCTTTGGCGGACTACCTGAAACGTTTTGGAATTTATTTTGATAGTAGAAACGCTCTTAGATTTTTAAATTGTAGTAACGCTATTTCGGTTTTTGAATGCGATTTCTTAATGACCTCAAAATGCTACTATCAGTACGTAACATATTATAATTAATAGACAGTAATTGCAGAATGCTAAAGATTGTACAGAAACAACTGTAAACTAATTTTAAATGCATCAGAATGGCACCTACTATTTTAGAAGTAGACAAAATGGCATGGTAGATTCTGTAAACGCTCTGGCAAACAATCTAAGACGTTTTGGATATCATTTCGATAGTAGAAACGCTTTTAGATATTTTAAATTTTAGTAACGGTATTTCGGTGTTTGAATGCGATTTCTTAATGACCTCAAAATTCTACTAGCAGTTCGTAACATATTATAATTAATAGACAGTAATTGCAGAATGCTAAAGATTGTACAGAAACAACTGTAAACTAATTTTAAATGCATCAGAATGGCACGTACTATTTGAGTAGTAGACAAAATGGCATGGTAGATGCTGTAAACGCTCTGGCGGACTGTCTGAGACGTTTTGGATATCATTTCGATAGTAGAAACGCTTTTAGATATTTTAAATTTTAGTAACGGTATTTCGGTGTTTGAATGCGATTTCTTAACGACATCAAAATGCTACTAGCAGTACGTAACATATTATAGTTAATAGACAGTAATTGCAGAATGCTAAAGATTGAACAGAAACAACTTTAACTAATTTTAAATGCATCAGAATGGCACCTACTATTTGAGTAGTAGACAAAATGGCATGCTGGAGCCTGTAAACGCTTTGGCGGACTACCTGAAACGTTTTGGAATTTATTTTGATAGTAGAAACGCTCTTAGATTTTTAAATTGTAGTAACGCTATTTCGGTTTTTTGAATGCGATTTCTTAATGACCTCAAAATGCTACTATCAGTACGTAACATATTATAATTAATAGACAGTAATTGCAGAATGCTAAAGATTGTACAGAAACAACTGTAAACTAATTTTAAATGCATCAGAATGGCACCTACTATTTTAGAAGTAGACAAAATGGTATGGTAGAGCCTGTAAACGCTCTGGCAAACAATCTAAGACGTTTTGGATATCATTTCGATAGAAGAAACGCTTTTAGATATTTTAAATTTTAGTAACGGTATTTCGGTGTTTGAATGCGATTTCTTAATGACCTCAAAATTCTACTAGCAGTACGTAACATATTATAATTAATAGACAGTAATTGCAGAATGCTAAAGATTGTACAGAAACAACTGTAAACTAATTTTAAATGCATCAGAATGGCACCTACTATTTTAGAAGTAGACAAAATGGCATGCTGGAGCCTGTAAACGCTCTGGCGGACTACCTGAAACGTTTTGGAATTTATTTTGATAGTAGAAACGCTCTTAGATTTTCTAAATTTTAGTAACGGTATTTCGGTGTTTGAATGAGATTTCTTAATGACTTCAAAATGCTACTAGCAGTACGTAACATATTATAATTAATAGACAGTAATTGCAGAATGCTAAAGATTGTACAGAAACAACTGTAAACTAATTTTAAATGCATCAGAAAGGCACCTACTATTTTAGAAGTAGACAAAATGGCATGCTAGAGCCTGTAAACGCTCTGGCAAACAATCTAAGACGTTTTGGATATCATTTCGACAGTAGAAACGCTTTTAGATTCTTTAAATTTTAGTAACGGTATTTCGGTGTTTGAATGCGATTTCTTAATGACCTCAAAATGCTACTATCAGTACGTAACATATTATAATTAATAGACAGTAATTGCAGAATGCTAAAGATTGTACAGAAACAACTGTAAACTAATTTTAAATGCATCAGAATGGCACCTACTATTTTAGAAGTAGTCAAAATGGCATGGTAGATGCTGTAAACGCTCTGACGGACTGTCTGAGACGTTTTGGATATCATTTCGATAGTAGAAACGCTTTTAGATATTGTAAATTTTAGTAACGCTATTTCGGTGTTGGAATGCGATTTCTTAACGACATCAAAATGCTACTAGCAGTACGTAACATATTATAGTTAATAGACAGTAATTGCAGAATGCTAAAGATTGAACAGAAACAACTGTAAACTAATTTTAAATGCATCAGAATGGCACCTACTATTTTAGAAGTAGATAAAATGGCATGGTAGATGCTGTAAACGCTCTGGCGGACTGTCTGAGACGTTTTGGATATCATTTCGATAGTAGAAACGCTTTTAGATATTGTAAATTTTAGTAACGCTATTTCGGTGTTGGAATGCGATTTCTTAACGACATCAAAATGCTACTAGCAGTACGTAACATATTATAGTTAATAGACAGTAATTGCAGAATGCTAAAGATTGAACAGAAACAACTGTAAACTAATTTTAAATGCATCAGAATGGCACTTACTATTTGAGTAGTAGACAAAATGGCATGCTGGAGCCTGTAAACGCTTTGGCGGACTACCTGAAACGTTTTGGAATTTATTTTGATAGTAGAAACGCTCTTAGATTTTTAAATTTTAGTAACGCTATTTCGGTGTTTGAATGCGATTTCTTAATGACCTCAAAATGCTACTATCAGTACGTAACATATTATAATTAATAGACAGTAATTGCAGAATGCTAAAGATTGTACAGAAACAACTGTAAACTAATTTTAAATGCATCAGAATGGCACCTACTATTTTAGAAGTAGACAAAATGGCATGGTAGATGCTGTAAACGCTCTGGCGGACTGTCTGAGACGTTTTGGATATCATTTCGATAGTAGAAACGCTTTTAGATATTGTAAATTTTAGTAACGCTATTTCGGTGTTGGAATGCGATTTCTTAACGACATCAAAATGCTACTAGCAGTACGTAACATATTATAGTTAATAGACAGTAATTGCAGAATGCTAAAGATTGAACAGAAACAACTGTAAACTAATTTTAAATGCATCAGAATGGCACCTACTATTTGAGTAGTAGACAAAATGGCATGCTGGAGCCTGTAAACGCTTTGGCGGACTACCTGAAACGTTTTGGAATTTATTTTGATATTAGAAACGCTCTTAGATTTTTAAATTGTAGTAACGCTATTTCGGTTTTTGAATGCGATTTCTTAATGACCTCAAAATGCTACTATCAGTACGTAACATATTATAATTAATAGACAGTAATTGCAGAATGCTAAAGATTGTACAGAAACAACTGTAAACTAATTTTAAATGCATCAGAATGGCACCTACTATTTTAGAAGTAGACAAAATGGTATGGTAGAGCCTGTAAACGCTCTGGCAAACAATCTAAGACGTTTTGGATATCATTTCGATAGTAGAAACGCTTTCAGATATTTTAAATTTTAGTAACGGTATTTCGGTGTTTGAATGCGATTTCTTAATGACCTCAAAATTCTACTAGCAGTACGTAACATATTATAATTAATAGACAGTAATTGCAGAATGCTAAAGATTGTACAGAAACAACTGTAAACTAATTTTAAATGCATCAGAATGGCACCTACTATTTTAGAAGTAGACAAAATGGCATGCTGGAGCCTGTAAACGCTCTGGCGGACTACCTGAAACGTTTTGGAATTTATTTTGATAGTAGAAACGCTCTTAGATTTTCTAAATTTTAGTAACGGTATTTCGGTGTTTGAATGAGATTTCTTAATGACTTCAAAATGCTACTAGCAGTACGTAACATATTATAATTAATAGACAGTAATTGCAGAATGCTAAAGATTGTACAGAAACAACTGTAAACTAATTTTAAATGCATCAGAAAGGCACCTACTATTTTAGAAGTAGACAAAATGGCATGCTAGAGCCTGTAAACGCTCTGGCGGACTATCTAAGACGTTTTGGATATCATTTCGACAGTAGAAACGCTTTTAGATTCTTTAAATTTTAGTAACGGTATTTCGGTGTTTGAATGCGATTTCTGAATAACCTCAAAATTCTACTAGCAGTACGTAACATATTATAATTAATAGTCAGTAATTGCAGAACGGATTGTACAGAAACAACTGTAAACTAATTTTAAATGCATCAGAATGGCACCCACTATTTGAGTAGTAGACAAAATGGCATGCTAGACCTTGTAAATGCACTGGAAAACAATCTAAGACGTTTTGAATATCATAGCGATAGTAAAACCGCTTTTAGATTTTCTAAATTTTAGTAACGGTATTTCGGTGTTTGAATGAGATTTCTTAATGACCTCAAAATGCTACTAGCAGTACGTAACATATTATAATTAATAGACAGTAATTGCAGAATGCTAAAGATTGTACAGAAACAACTGTAAACTAATTTTAAATGCATCAGAATGGCACCTATTATTTTAGAAGTAGACAAAATGGCATGGTAGAGCCTGTAAACGCTCTGGCAAACAATCTAAGACGTTTTGGATATCATTTCGATAGTAGAAACGCTTTTAGATATTTTAAATTTTAGTAACGGTATTTCGGTGTTTGAATGCGATTTCTTAATGACCTCAAAATTCTACTAGCAGTACGTAACATATTATAATTAATAGACAGTAATTGCAGAATGCTAAAGATTGTACAGAAACAACTGTAAACTAATTTTAAATGCATCAGAATGGCACCTACTATTTTAGAAGTAGACAAAATGGCATGCTGGAGCCTTTAAACGCTCTGGCGGACTACCTGAAACGTTTTGGAATTTATTTTGATAGTAGAAACGCTCTTAGATTTTTAAATTGTAGTAACGCTATTTCGGTGTTTGAATGCGATTTCTTAATGACCTCAAAATGCTACTATCAGTACGTAACATATTATAATTAATAGACAGTAATTGCAGAATGCTAAAGATTGTACAGAAACAACAGTAAACTAATTTTAAATGCATCAGAAAGGCACCTACTATTTAGAAGTAGACAAAATGGCATGCTAGAGCCTGTAAACGCTCTGGCGGACTACCTGAAACGTTTTGGAATTTAGTTTGATAGTAGAAACGCTCTTAGATTTTCTAAATTTTAGTAACGGTATTTCGGTGTTTGAATGAGATTTCTTAATGACCACAAAATGCTACTAGCAGTACGTAACATATTATAATTAATAGACAGTAATTGCAGAATGCTAAAGATTGTACAGAAACAACTGTAAACTAATTTTAAATGCATCAGAGAGGCACCTACTATTTTAGAAGTAGACAAAATGGCATGCCTGTAAACGCTCTGGCAAACAATCTAAGACGTTTTGGATATCATTTCGACAGTAGAAACGCTTTTAGATTCTTTAAATTTTAGTAACGGTATTTCGGTGTTTGAATGCGATTTCTTAATAACCTCAAAATTCTACTAGCAATACGTAACATATTATAATTAATAGTCAGTAATTGCAGAACGGATTGTACAGAAACAACTGTAAACTAATTTTAAATGCATCAGAATGGCACCCACTATTTGAGTAGTAGACAAAATGGCATGCTAGACCCTGTAAATGCACTGGAAAACAATCTAAGACGTTTTGAATATCATAGCGATAGTAAAACCGCTTTTAGATTTTCTAAATTTTAGTAACGGTATTTCGGTGTTTGAATGAGATTTCTTAATGACCTCAAAATGCTACTAGCAGTACGTAACATATTATAATTAATAGACAGTAATTGCAGAATGCTAAAGATTGTACAGAAACAACTGTAAACTAATTTTAAATGCATCAGAATGGCACCTATTATTTTAGAAGTAGACAAAATGGCATGGTAGAGCCTGTAAACGCTCTGGCAAACAATCTAAGACGTTTTGGATATCATTTCGATAGTAGAAACGCTTTTAGATATTTTAAATTTTAGTAACGGTATTTCGGTGTTTGAATGCGATTTCTTAATGACCTCAAAATTCTACTAGCAGTACGTAACATATTATAATTAATAGACAGTAATTGCAGAATGCTAAAGATTGTACAGAAACAACTGTAAACTAATTTTAAATGCATCAGAATGGCACCTACTATTTTAGAAGTAGACAAAATGGCATGCTGGAGCCTTTAAACGCTCTGGCGGACTACCTGAAACGTTTTGGAATTTATTTTGATAGTAGAAACGCTCTTAGATTTTTAAATTGTAGTAACGCTATTTCGGTGTTTGAATGCGATTTCTTAATGACCTCAAAATGCTACTATCAGTACGTAACATATTATAATTAATAGACAGTAATTGCAGAATGCTAAAGATTGTACAGAAACAACAGTAAACTAATTTTAAATGCATCAGAAAGGCACCTACTATTTAGAAGTAGACAAAATGGCATGCTAGAGCCTGTAAACGCTCTGGCAAACAATCTAAGACGTTTTGGATATCATTTCGACAGTAGAAACGCTTTTAGATTCTTTAAATTTTAGTAACGGTATTTCGGTGTTTGAATGCGATTACTTAATAACCTCAAAATTCTACTAGCAGTACGTAACATATTATAATTAATAGACAGTAATTGCAGAACGGATTGTACAGAAACAACTGTAAACTAATTTTAAATGCATCAGAATGGCACCCACTATTTGAGTAGTAGACAAAATGGCATGCTAGACCCTGTAAATGCACTGGAAAACAATCTAAGACGTTTTGAATATCAAAGCGATAGTAAAACCGCTTTTAGATTTTCTAAATTTTAGTAACGGTATTTCGGTGTTTGAATGAGATTTCTTAATGACCTCAAAATGCTACTAGCAGTACGTAACATATTATAATTAATAGACAGTAATTGCAGAATGCTAAAGATTGTACAGAAACAACTGTAAACTAATTTTAAATGCATCAGAATGGCACCTACTATTTTAGAAGTAGACAAAATGGCATGCTAGAACCTGTAAACGCTCTGGCGGACTATTTGAGACGTTTTGGATATCATTTCGACAGTAGAAACGCTTTTAGTTTCTTTAAATTTTAGTAACGCTATTTCGGTGTCTGAATGCGATTTCTTAATAACCTCAAAATTCTACTAGCAGTACGTAACATATTATAATTAATAGACAGTAATTGCAGAATGCTAAAGATTGTACAGAAACAACTGTAAACTAATTTTAAATGCATCAGAATGACACCTACTATTTTAGAAGTAGACAAAATGGCATGCTAGAGCCTGTAAACGCTCTGACGGACTATCTGAGACGTTTTGGAATTTATTTCGATAGTAGAAACGCTCTTAGATTTTTTAAATTTTAGTAACGCTATTTCGGTGTTTGAATGCGATTTCGTAATGACCTCAAAATGCTACTAACAGTACGTAATATATTATAATTAATAGACAGTAATTGCAGAATGCTAAAGTTTGTACGGAAACAACTGTAAACTAATTTTAAATGCATCAGAAAGACACCTACTATTTCAGAAGTAGACAAAATGGCATGCTAGAGCCTGTAAACGCTCTGGCAGACTATCTGAGACGTTTTGGAATTTATTTCGATAGTAGAAATGTTCTTAGATTTTTTAAATTTTAGTAACGCTATTTCGGTGTTTGAATGCGATTTCTTAATGACCTCAAAATGCTACTAGCAGTACGTAACATATAATTAATAGAGAGTAATTGCAGAATGCTAAAGATTGTACAGAAACAACTGTAAACTAATTTTAAATGCATCAGAATGGCACCTACTGTTTTAGAAGAAGACAAAATGGCATACTAGAACCTGCAAACGCTCTGGCGGACTATCTGAGACGTTTTGGAATTTATTTCGGTAGTAGAAACGCTCTAAGATTTTTTAAATTTTAATAACGCTATTTCGGTGTTTGAATGCGATTTCTTAATGACCTCAAAATGTTACTAGCAGTACGTAACATATTATAATTAATAGACTGTAATTGCAGAATGCTAGAGATTGTACAGAAACAACTGTAAACTAATTTTAAATGCATCAGAATGGCACCTACTGTTTTAGAAGTAGACAAAATGGCATACTAGAGCCTGCAAACGCTTTGGCGGACTATCTGAAACGTTTTGGAATTTATTTCGATAGTAGAAACGCTCTAAGATTTTTTAAATTTCATTAACGCTATTTCGGTGTTTGAATGCGATTTCTTAATGACCTCAAAATGCTACTAGCAGTACGTAACATATTATAATTAATAGACAGTTATTGCAGAAAGCTAAAGATTGTACAGAAACATCTGTAAACTAATTTTAAATGCATCAGAATGGCACCTACTGTTTTAGAAGTAGACAAAATGGCATACTAGAGCCTGCAAACGCTCTGGCGGACTATCTGAGACGTTTTGGATATTATTTCGACAGTAGAAACGCTTTTAGATTCTTTAAATTTTAGTAACGGGATTTCGGTGTCTGAATGCGATTTCTTAATAACCTCAAAATTCTACTAGCAGTACGTAACATATTATAATTAATAGACAGTAATTTCAGAATGCTAAAGATTGTACAGAAACAACTGTAAACTAATTTTAAATGCATCAGAATGACACCTACTATTTTAGAAGTAGACAAAATGGCATGCTGGAGCCTGTAAACGCTCTGGCGGACTATCTGAGACGTTTTGGAATTTATTTCGATAGTAGAAACGTTCTTAGATTTTTTAAATTTTAGTAACGGTATTTCGGTGTTTGAATGCGATTTCTTAATGACCTCAAAATGCTACTAGCAGTACGTAATATATTATAATTAATAGACAGTAATTGCAGAATGCTAAAGATTGTACAGAAACAACTGTAAACTAATTTTAAATGCATCAGAATGGCACCTACTGTTTTAGAAGTAGACAAAATGGCATACTAGAGCCTGCAAACGCTCTGGCGGACTATCTGAGCGGTTTTGGATATTATTTCGACAGTAGAAACGCTTTTAGATTCTTTAAATTTTAGTAACGGTATTTCGGTGTCTGAATGCGATTTCTTAATAACCTCAAAATTCTACTAGCAGTGCGTAACATATTATAATTAATAGACAGTAATTGCAGAATGCTAAAGATTGTACAGAAACAACTGTAAACTAATTTTAAATGCATCAGAATGGCACCTACTGTTTTAGAAGTAGACAAAATGGCATACTAGAGCCTGCAAACGCTTTGGCGGACTATCTGAAACGTTTTGGATCTTATTTCGGTAGTAGAAACGCTCTAAGATTTTTTAAATTTCATTAACGCTATTTCGGTGTTTGAATGCGATTTCTTAATGACCTCAAAATGCTACTAGCAGTACGTAACATATTATAATTAATAGACAGTAATTGCAGAATGCTAAAGATTGTACAGAAACAACTGTAAACTAATTTTAAATGCATCAGAATGACACCTACTATTTTAGAAGTAGACAAAATGGCATGCTAGAGCCTGTAAACGCTCTGGCGGACTATCTGAGACGTTTTGGAATTTATTTCGATAGTAGAAACGCTCTAAGACTTTTTAAATTTTATTAACGCTATTTCGGTGTTTGAATGCGATTTCTTAATGACCTCAAAATGCTACTAGCAGTACGTAACATATTATAAGTAATAGACAGTAATTGCAGAATGCTAAAGATTGTACAGAAACAACTGTAAACTAATTTTAAATGCATCAGAATGGCACCTACTGTTTTAGCAGTAGACAAAATGGCATACTAGAGCCTGCAAACGCTCTGGCGGACTATCTGAGACGTTTTGGATATTATTTCGACAGTAGAAACGCTTTTAGATTTTTTAAATTTTAGTAACGGTATTTCGGTGTCTGAATGCGATTTCTTAATAACCTCAAAATTCTACTAGCAGTACGTAACATATTATAATTAATAGACAGTAATTGCAGAATGCTAAAGATTGTACAGAAACAACTGTAAACTAATTTTAAATGCATCAGAATGACACCTACTATTTTAGAAGTAGACAAAATGGCATGCTAGAGCCTGTAAACGCTCTGGCGGACTATCTGAGACGTTTTTGATATCATTTCGACAGTAGAAACGCTTTTACATTCTTTAAATTTTAGTAACGGTATTTCGGTGTCTGAATGCGATTTCTTAATAATCTCAAAATTCTACTAGCAGTACGTAACATATTATAATTAATAGACAGTAATTGCAGAATGCTAAATATTGTACAGAAACAACTGTAAACTAATTTTAAATGCATCAGAATGGCACCTACTGTTTTAGAAGTAGACAAAATGGCATACTAGAGCCTGCAAACGCTCTGGCGGACTATCTGAGACGTTTTGGATATTATTTCGACAGTAGAAACGCTTTTAGATTCTTTAAATTTTAGTAACGCTATTTCGGTGTCTGAATGCGATTTCTTAATAACCTCAAAATTCTACTAGCAGTACGTAACATATTATAATTAATAGACAGTAATTGCAGAATGCTAAAGATTGTACAGAAACAACTGTAAACTAATTTTAAATGCATCAGAATGACACCTACTATTTTAGAAGTAGACAAAATGGCATGCTAGAGCCTGTAAAAGCTCTGGCGGACTATCTGAGACGTTTTGGAATTTATTTCGATAGTAGAAACGCTCTAAGATTTTTTAAATATCATTAACGCTATTTCGGTGTTTGAATGCGATTTCTTAATGACCTCAAAGTTCTACTAGCAGTACGTAACATATTATAATTAATAGACAGTAATTGCAGAATGCTAAAGATTGTACAGAAACAACTGTAAACTAATTTTAAATGCATCAGAATGACACCTACTATTTTAGAAGTAGACAAAATGGCATGCTAGAGCCTGTAAAAGCTCTGGCGGACTATCTGAGACGTTTTGGAATTTATTTCGATAGTAGAAACGCTCTAAGATTTTTTAAATTTCATTAACGCTATTTCGGTGTTTGAATGCGATTTCTTAATGACCTCAAAATTCTACTAGCAGTACGTAACATATTATAATTAATAGACAGTAATTGCAGAATGCTAAAGATTGTACAGAAACAACTGTAAACTAATTTTAAATGCATCAGAATGACACCTACTATTTTAGAAGTAGACAAAATGGCATGCTAGAGCCTGTAAAAGCTCTGGCGGACTATCTGAGACGTTTTGGAATTTATTTCGATAGTAGAAACGCTCTAAGATTTTTTAAATTTCATTAACGCTATTTCGGTGTTTGAATGCGATTTCTTAATGACCTCAAAATTCTACTAGCAGTACTTAACATATTATAATTAATAGACAGTAATTGCAGAATGCTAAAGATTGTACAGAAACAACTGTAAACTAATTTTAAATGCATCAGAATGACACCTACTATTTTAGAAGTAGACAAAATGGCATGCTAGAGCCTGTAAACGCTCTGGCGGACTATCTGAGACGTTTTGGAATTTATTTCGATAGTAGAAACGCTCTAAGATTTTTTAAATTTTATTAACGCTATTTCGGTGTTTGAATGCGATTTCTTAATGACCTCAAAATTCTACTAGCAGTACGTAACATATTATAATTAATAGACAGTAATTGCAGAATGCTAAAGATTGTACAGAAACAACTGTAAACTAATTTTAAATGCATCAGAACGACACCTACTATTTTAGAAGTAGACAAAATGGCATGCTAGAGCCTGTAAACGCTCTGGCGGACTATCTGAGACGTTTTGGAATTTATTTCGATAGTAGAAACGCTCTAAGATTTTTTAAATTTTATTAACGCTATTTCGGTGTTTGAATGCGATTTCTTAATGACCTCAAAATTCTACTAGCAGTACGTAACATATTATAATTAATAGACAGTAATTGCAGAATGCTAAAGATTGTACAGAAACAACTGTAAACTAATTTTAAATGCATCAGAATTACACCTACTATTTTAGAAGTAGACAAAATGGCATGCTAGAGCCTGTAAACGCTCTGGCGGACTATCTGAGACGTTTTGAATTTATTTCGATAGTAGAAACGCTCTAAGATTTTTTAAATTTCATTAACGCTATTTCGGTGTTTGAATGCGATTTCTTAATGACCTCAAAATTCTACTAGCAGTACGTAACATATTATAATTAATAGACAGTAATTGCAGAATGCTAAAGATTGTACAGAAACAACTGTAAACTAATTTTAAATGCATCAGAATGACACCTATTATTTTAGAAGTAGACAAAATGGCATGCTAGAGCCTGTAAAAGCTCTGGCGGACTATCTGAGACGTTTTGGAATTTATTTCGATAGTAGAAACGCTCTAAGATTTTTTAAATTTCATTAACGCTATTTCGGTGTTTGAATGCGATTTCTTAATGACCTCAAAATTCTACTAGCAGTACGTAACATATTATAATTAATAGACAGTAATTGCAGAATGCTAAAGATTGTACAGAAACAACTGTAAACTAATTTTAAATGCACCAGAATGACACCTACTATTTTAGAAGTAGACAAAATGGCATGCTAGAGCCTGTAAAAGCTCTGGCGGACTATCTGAGACGTTTTGGAATTTATTTCGATAGTAGAAACGCTCTAAGATTTTTTAAATTTCATTAACGCTATTTCGGTGTTTGAATGCGATTTCTTAATGACCTCAAAATTCTACTAGCAGTACGTAACATATTATAATTAATAGACAGTAATTGCAGAATGCTAAAGATTGTACAGAAACAACTGTAAACTAATTTTAAATGCATCAGAATGACACCTACTATTTTAGAAGTAGACAAAATGGCATGCTAGAGCCTGTAAAAGCTCTGGCGGACTATCTGAGACGTTTTGGAATTTATTTCGATAGTAGAAACGCTCTAAGATTTTTTAAATTTCATTTACGCTATTTCGGTGTTTGAATGCGATTTCTTAATGACCTCAAAATTCTACTAGCAGTACGTAAAATATTATAATTAATAGACAGTAATTGCAGAATGCTAAAGATTGTACAGAAACAACTGTAAACTAATTTTAAATGCATCAGAATGACACCTACTATTTTAGAAGTAGAGAAAATGGCATGCTAGAGCCTGTAAACGCTCTGGCGGACTATCTGAGACGTTTTGGAATTTATTTCGGTAGTAGAAATGCTCTAAGATTTTTTAAATTTTAATAACGCTATTTCGGTGTTTGAATGCGATTTTTTAATGACCTCAAAATGTTACTAGCAGTACGTAACATATTATAATTAATAGACAGTAATTGCAGAATGCTAAAGATTGTACAGAAACAACTGTAAACTAATTTTAAATGCATCAGAATGGCACCTACTGTTTTAGAAGTAGACAAAATGGCATACTAGAGCCTGCAAACGCTTTGGCGGACTATCTGAAACGTTTTGGAATTTATTTCGATAGTAGAAACGCTCTAAGATTTTTTAAATTTTATTAACGCTATTTCGGTGTTTGAATGCGATTTCTTAATGACCTCAAAATTCTACTAGCAGTACGTAACATATTATAATTAATAGACAGTAATTGCAGAATGCTAAAGATTGTACAGAAACAACTGTAAACTAATTTTAAATGCATCAGAATGACACCTACTATTTTAGAAGTAGACAAAATGGCATGCTAGAGCCTGTAAAAGCTCTGGCGGACTATCTGAGACGTTTTGGAATTTATTTCGATAGTAGAAACGCTCTAAGATTTTTTAAATTTCATTAACGCTATTTCGGTGTTTGAATGCGATTTCTTAATGACCTCAAAATTCTACTAGCAGTACGTAACATATTATAATTAATAGACAGTAATTGCAGAATGCTAAAGATTGTACAGAAACAACTGTAAACTAATTTTAAATGCATCAGAATGACACCTACTATTTTAGAAGTAGACAAAATGGCATGCTAGAGCCTGTAAAAGCTCTGGCGGACTATCTGAGACGTTTTGGAATTTATTTCGATAGTAGAAACGCTCTAAGATTTTTTAAATTTCATTAACGCTATTTCGGTGTTTGAATGCGATTTCTTAATGACCTCAAAATTCTACTAGCCGTACGTAACATATTATAATTAATAGACAGTAATTGCAGAATGCTAAAGATTGTACAGAAACAACTGTAAACTAATTTTAAATGCATCAGAATGACACCTACTATTTTAGAAGTAGACAAAATGGCATGCTAGAGCATGTAAACGCTCTGGCGGACTATCTGAGACGTTTTGGAATTTATTTCGATAGTAGAAACGCTCTAAGATTTTTTAAATTTTATTAACGCTATTTCGGTGTTTGAATGCGATTTCTTAATGACCTCAAAATTCTACTAGCAGTACGTAACATATTATAATTAATAGACAGTAATTGCAGAATGCTAAATATTGTACAGAAACAACTGTAAACTAATTTTAAATGCATCAGAACGACACCTACTATTTTAGAAGTAGACAAAATGGCATGCTAGAGCCTGTAAACGCTCTGGCGGACTATCTGAGACGTTTTGGAATTTATTTCGATAGTAGAAACGCTCTAAGATTTTTTAAATTTTATTAACGCTATTTCGGTGTTTGAATGCGATTTCTTAATGACCTCAAAATTCTACTAGCAGTACGTAACATATTATAATTAATAGACAGTAATTGCAGAATGCTAAAGATTGTACAGAAACAACTGTAAACTAATTTTAAATGCATCAGAATGACACCTACTATTTTAGAAGTAGACAAAATGGCATGCTAGAGCCTGTAAACGCTCTGGCGGACTATCTGAGACGTTTTGGAATTTATTTCGATAGTAGAAACGCTCTAAGATTTTTTAAATTTCATTAACGCTATTTCGGTGTTTGAATGCGATTTCTTAATGACCTCAAAATTCTACTAGCAGTACGTAACATATTATAATTAATAGACAGTAATTGCAGAATGCTAAAGATTGTACAGAAACAACTGTAAACTAATTTTAAATGCATCAGAATGACACCTACTATTTTAGAAGTAGACAAAATGGCATGCTAGAGCCTGTAAACGCTCTGGCGGACTATCTGAGACGTTTTGGAATTTATTTCGTTAGTAGAAACGCTCTAAGATTTTTTAAATTTCATTAACGCTATTTCGGTGTTTGAATGCGATTTCTTAATGACCTCAAAATTCTACTAGCAGTACGTAACATATTATAATTAATAGACAGTAATTGCAGAGGAAACTTCCTCTACTATAAAGGTGAAGAAGAAACTCACATGAACGGTGTAGGAATGCTAGTACACAAGAAATGGGCCAGTCGAATAATATCTACCGTAGGAATATCACCAAGGGTCCTGTATGTTACCATCAGAATATCGAACAGATACTCCCTGAAAGTAATACAAGTATATGCCCCCACGTCCACGTATTCAGCCGATGAAATGGACTTGTTCTACGAAGATGTCGAAGCAGCACTGAATCAAGACAAATCCTATTTTACGCTAATAATAGGTGACCTGAACGCAAAAGTAGGAAAACAGCAAAGGGGGGAGTCGTGCATGGGAAGATACGGTATGGGCACTCGCAATGATAGAGGCCAACTACTTATACAATTTCTCGAGAAACATCAATTAAAGTTAATGAACTCATATTTCAAAAAGAAAGAACAACGAAAATGGACATGGCAGAGTCCAGACGGAAATACGAGAAATGAAATCGATTTCATTATTGCAAATCGTGGTAGCACTGTATGGGATGTAACAGCTTTGAATTGTGTTAATATAAGCGACCACCGAATGGTGAGGGCTCGAATAGCGCTGAATACAAAGTTGGAGAGAAGTAAACTATTTCGTCAACGTACGAGAGCCATAGACCCCCTAGCTTTACGGGAACATGAAGAGCAATACAGAGCACAGCTGGACGACATATTTGAAATCAACACAAATGTCGAAAATACCAACATCGATGAACTGAATGATTTTATTGTAAAAAGCATTACTGACGCCGCCGAGCATACTGTTAGCAAAATAGGAGGGACAAAAAACGACTCCAAACTAACAGAAGAAACAAGAAAACTTATAGCTAAAAGAAATTCAAATAAATCAAACATGACACCGGAAGAATTAAGACTGATGAACAAAAACATTAGAAGGCAAGTTAGAGCAGATGTAGCTGGATACAATGAAAGAATAGTAACTACAGTAATTGAAGAGAATAAGGGTCCAAAAATATTCAGAAGAAAAACAACAGAAGGCAGAACAGAAATCATAAACCTTATCGACCAACAAGGAAATCTATTAAGTAAACGCGAAGATATCCTGCGATACATAGAATCCTTCTACGAAGATCTCTATTCTTCTAAGACTGTAGAGCCGCCTATAAGTCCGAGAGACAGAAGAGCCCCACTTACCAAACATTTTACCGAAGACATACCTGAAATAAGTAAGTACGAGATCAAACAAGCGCTCAAACAAATGAAAAGCAACAGAGCTGCAGGACCAGACAATGTCATCGCTGAACTTCTTAAAATGGGAGGAAGAAAACTTCTACAATATCTGGAAATGTTATTTAATAGATGTCTTGACCAAGGCACAACGCCCGAGTCATGGAGAAATGCCAACGTTGTGATAATTTATAAGAAAGGAAACAAGAAGGACTTGAAGAACTACCGCCCTATTTCACTATTATCACATATCTATAAACTCCTGACAAAAATAATAAACAACCGCATCACAACTCGGTTAGATGCGTTTCAACCCCCGGAACAGGCAGGTTTCAGGCGAGGATATAGCACCATCGACCATATTCATACCGTTCGCCAAGTGATGGAAAAGTCGCATGAATACAACAAGCCATTGTACATGGCATTTGTCGACTTTGAGAAGGCTTTCGACACCGTAGAAACTTGGGCCCTCATCAACTCGTTGAAAAGGTGTAGGATCGATTACAGATACATACAACTTATTCAGAATCTCTACGAAAAAGCAACTATCACGGTGAAGATATTCGACCAGACGAACCCAATAAATGTGAGACGTGGTATTAGGCAAGGAGACACCATATCTCCAAAGCTTTTTACAAACCTCTTAGAAGACGTCTTCAAAACCCTGAATTGGGAGGAACTTGGGATAAACATCAATGGCGAATATCTGAATAACTTACGTTTCGCAGATGATATTATCTTGTTGACAGACAACATGCGCGACTTGCAGAAGATGCTAGTAGATCTTGATGGAGCAGCACGTAAAGTCGGTCTAAGAATGAACACCTCAAAGACTAAGATTATGTCTAATATGCATGACGCAGTACCACTCAACATCGAGAACAACATCATAGAGGTCGTTGATGAGTACATATATTTAGGCCAAAAGTTAACAATAGTAGGCGATACCCAAGAGGCAGAAACCGAACGAAGAATTCGATTAGCTTGGGCAGCGTTCGGAAAATTGCGAGATGTGTTCAAAGGGCCATATCCACAACATCTTAAAACCAAGGTCTTCAACAAGTGTATCCTGCCAATTTTAACATACGCTGCAGAAACGTGGTCATTAACAGAAACTAGGATGGAAAAACTGAGGATAGCGGAAAGGGCCATGGAAAGATCAATGCTTGGAGTGCGACTGCAAGACAGAAAGCTTAATACGTGGATTCGTAACAAAACAAGAGTAGAAGATGTCGCGCAACGTATAACATCCTTGAAGTGGCAGTGGGCAGGACACCTGATGCGAAGAGAAGACGATAGATGGAGTCGCAAGGTCACAGAATGGAGACCCAGAACTGGAAGAAGAGATCGCGGCAAACCTAGAACTCGGTGGCGGGACGACATCAGGAAGGTGGCTGGTTCACAGTGGACAACTAAAACCGTGGACCGCATTGAGTGGCGACAAATAGGGGAGGCCTATGTCCAGAGATGGAATATAGAAGGCTGAAAATGATGAAAATGATGAATTGCAGAATGCTAAAGATTGTACAGAAACAACTGTAAACTAATTTTAAATGCATCAGAATGACACCTACTATTTTAGAAGTAGAGAAAATGGCATGCTAGAGCCTGTAAACGCTCTGGCGGACTATCTGAGACGTTTTGGAATTTATTTCGGTAGTAGAAACGCTCTAAGATTTTTTAAATTTTAATAACGCTATTTCGGTGTTTGAATGCGATTTCATAATGACCTCAAAATGTTACTAGCAGTACGTAACATATTATAATTAATAGACAGTAATTGCAGAATGCTAAAGATTGTACAGAAACAACTGTAAACTAATTTTAAATGCATCAGAATGGCACCTACTGTTTTAGAAGTAGACAAAATGGCATACTAGAGCCTGCAAACGCTTTGGCGGACTATCTGAAACGTTTTGGAATTTATTTCGATAGTAGAAACGCTCTAAGATTTTTTAAATTTTATTAACGCTATTTCGGTGTTTGAATGCGATTTCTAAATGACCTCAAAATGCTACTAGCAGTACGTAACATATTATAATTAATAGACAGTTATTGCAGAATGCTAAAGATTGTACAGAAACATCTGTAAACTAATTTTAAATGCATCAGAATGGCACCTACTGTTTTAGAAGTAGACAAAATGGCATACTAGAGCCTGCAAACGCTCTGGCGGACTATCTGAGACGTTTTGGAGATTATTTCAACAGTAGAAACGCTTTTAGATTCTTTAAATTTTAGTAACGGTATTTCGGTGTCTGAATGCGATTTCTTAATAACCTCAAAATTCTACTAGCAGTACGTAATATATTATAATTAATAGACAGTAATTTCAGAATGCTAAAGATTGTACAGAAACAACTGTAAACTAATTTTAAATGCATCAGAATGACACCTACTATTTTAGAAGTAGACAAAATGGCATGCTGGAGCCTGTAAACGCTCTGGCGGACTATCTGAGACGTTTTGGAATTTATTTCGATAGTAGAAACGTTCTTAGATTTTTTAAATTTTAGTAACGCTATTTCGGTGTTTGAATGCGATTTCTTAATGACCTCAAAATGCTACTAGCAGTACGTAATATATTATAATTAATAGACAGTAATTGCAGAATGCTAAAGATTGTACAGAAACAACTGTAAACTAATTTTAAATGCATCAGAATGGCACCTACTGTTTTAGAAGTAGACAAAATGGCATACTAGAGCCTGCAAACGCTCTGGCGGACTATCTGAGCGGTTTTGGATATTATTTCGACAGTAGAAACGCTTTTAGATTCTTTAAATTTTAGTAACGGTATTTCGGTGTCTGAATGCGATTTCTTAATAACCTCAAAATTCTACTAGCAGTACGTAACATATTATAATTAATAGACAGTAATTGCAGAATGCTAAAGATTGTACAGAAACAACTGTAAACTAATTTTAAATGCATCAGAATGGCACCTACTGTTTTAGAAGTAGACAAAATGGCATACTAGAGCCTGCAAACGCTTTGGCGGACTATCTGAAACGTTTTGGAGTTTATTTCGGCAGTAGAAACGCTCTAAGATTTTTTAAATTTCATTAACGCTATTTCGGTGTTTGAATGCGATTTCTTAATGACCTCAAAATGCTACTAGCAGTACGTAACATATTATAATTAATAGACAGTAATTGCAGAATGCTAAAGATTGTACAGAAACAACTGTAAACTAATTTTAAATGCATCAGAATGACACCTACTATTTTAGAAGTAGACAAAATGGCATGCTAGAGCCTGTAAACGCTCTGGCGGACTATCTGAGACGTTTTGGAATTTATTTCGATAGTAGAAACGCTCTAAGACTTTTTAAATTTTATTAGCGCTATTTCGGTGTTTGAATGCGATTTCTTAATGACCTCAAAATGCTACTAGCAGTACGTAACATATTATAATTAATAGACAGTAATTGCAGAATGCTAAAGATTGTACAGAAACAACTGTAAACTAATTTTAAATGCATCAGAATGACACCTACTATTTTAGAAGTAGACAAAATGGCATGCTAGAGCCTGTAAACACTCTGGCGGACTATCTGAGACGTTTTTGATATCATTTCGCCAGTAGAAACGCTTTTACATTCTTTAAATTTTAGTAACGGTATTTCGGTGTCTGAATGCGATTTCTTAATAACCTCAAAATTCTACTAGCAGTACGTAACATATTATAATTAATAGACAGTAATTGCAGAATGCTAAAGATTGTACAGAAACAACTGTAAACTAATTTTAAATGCATCAGAATGACACCTACTATTTTAGAAGTAGACAAAATGGCATGCTAGAGCCTGTAAAAGCTCTGGCGGACTATCTGAGACGTTTTGGAATTTATTTCGATAGTAGAAACGCTCTAAGATTTTTTAAATTTAATTAACGCTATTTCGGTGTTTGAATGCGATTTCTTAATGACCTCAAAATTCTACTAGCAGTACGTAACATATTATAATTAATAGACAGTAATTGCAGAATGCTAAAGATTGTACAGAAACAACTGTAAACTAATTTTAAATGCATCAGAATGACACCTACTATTTTAGAAGTAGACAAAATGGCATGCTAGAGCCTGTAAACGCTCTGGCGGACTATCTGAGACGTTTTGGAATTTATTTCGATAGTAGAAACGCTCTAAGATTTTTTAAATTTTATTAACGCTATTTCGGTGTTTGAATGCGATTTCTTAATGACCTCAAAATTCTACTAGCAGTACGTAACATATTATAATTAATAGACAGTAATTGCAGAATGCTAAAGATTGTACAGAAACAACTGTAAACTAATTTTAAATGCATCAGAACGACACCTACTATTTTAGAAGTAGACAAAATGGCATGCTAGAGCCTGTAAACGCTCTGGCGGACTATCTGAGACGTTTTGGAATTTATTTCGATAGTAGAAACGCTCTAAGATTTTTTAAATTTTATTAACGCTATTTCGGTGTTTGAATGCGATTTCTTAATGACCTCAAAATTCTACTAGCAGTACGTAACATATTATAATTAATAGACAGTAATTGCAGAATGCTAAAGATTGTACAGAAACAACTGTAAACTAATTTTAAATGCATCAGAATGACACCTACTATTTTAGAAGTAGACAAAATGGCATGCTAGAGCCTGTAAACGCTCTGGCGGACTATCTGAGACGTTTTGGAATTTATTTCGATAGTAGAAACGCTCTAAGATTTTTTAAATTTCATTAACGCTATTTCGGTGTTTGAATGCGATTTCTTAATGACCTCAAAATTCTACTAGCAGTACGTAACATATTATAATTAATAGACAGTAATTGCAGAATGCTAAAGATTGTACAGAAACAACTGTAAACTAATTTTAAATGCATCAGAATGACACCTACTATTTTAGAAGTAGACAAAATGGCATGCTAGAGCCTGTAAACGCTCTGGCGGACTATCTGAGACGTTTTGGAATTTATTTCGATAGTAGAAACGCTCTAAGATTTTTTAAATTTTATTAACGCTATTTCGGTGTTTGAATGCGATTTCTTAATGACCTCAAAATTCTACTAGCAGTACGTAACATATTATAATTAATAGACAGTAATTGCAGAATGCTAAAGATTGTACAGAAACTACTGTAAACTAATTTTAAATGCATCAGAATGACACCTACTATTTTAGAAGTAGAGAAAATGGCATGCTAGAGCCTGTAAACGCTCTGGCGGACTATCTGAGACGTTTTGGAATTTATTTCATTTATTTCGGTAGTAGAAACGCTCTAAGATTTTTTAAATTTTAATAACGCTATTTCGGTGTTTGAATGCGATTTCTTAATGACCTCAAAATTCTACTAGCAGTACGTAACATATTATAATTAATAGACAGTAATTGCAGAATGCTAAAGATTGTACAGAAACAACTGTAAACTAATTTTAAATGCATCAGAACGACACCTACTATTTTAGAAGTAGACAAAATGGCATGCTAGAGCCTGTAAACGCTCTGGCGGACTATCTGAGACGTTTTGGAATTTATTTCGATAGTAGAAACGCTCTAAGATTTTTTAAATTTTATTAACGCTATTTCGGTGTTTGAATGCGATTTCTTAATGACCTCAAAATTCTACTAGCAGTACGTAACATATTATAATTAATAGACAGTAATTGCAGAATGCTAAAGATTGTACAGAAACAACTGTAAACTAATTTTAAATGCATCAGAACGACACCTACTATTTTAGAAGTAGACAAAATGGCATGCTAGAGCCTGTAAACGCTCTGGCGGACTATCTGAGACGTTTTGGAATTTATTTCGATAGTAGAAACGCTCTAAGATTTTTTAAATTTTATTAACGCTATTTCGGTGTTTGAATGCGATTTCTTAATGACCTCAAAATTCTACTAGCAGTACGTAACATATTATAATTAATAGACAGTAATTGCAGAATGCTAAAGATTGTACAGAAACAACTGTAAACTAATTTTAAATGCATCAGAATGACACCTACTATTTTAGAAGTAGACAAAATGGCATGCTAGAGCCTGTAAACGCTCTGGCGGACTATCTGAGACGTTTTGGAATTTATTTCGATAGTAGAAACGCTCTAAGATTTTTTAAATTTCATTAACGCTATTTCGGTGTTTGAATGCGATTTCTTAATGACCTCAAAATTCTACTAGCAGTACGTAACATATTATAATTAATAGACAGTAATTGCAGAATGCTAAAGATTGTACAGAAACAACTGTAAACTAATTTTAAATGCATCAGAATGACACCTACTATTTTAGAAGTAGACAAAATGGCATGCTAGAGCCTGTAAACGCTCTGGCGG